>PVJX010035633.1:0-18122 GCA_004027295.1 Dolichotis patagonum | reverse complement strand
TGAGAAAATAAGTTTGTATAAATGTTTATTGATTTATGTATCCCTCATCACCTTTTTAATATGGAAAATTTCAAATGTCGAAGTAGAGTAACCAATAAAATTGTTATTCACATCAGTCACCTCCAGGCTTATTTTTAAGAAAATCCCAACCTCATATCATTTTAACCTTTTATCAGTATGCATTATTAGCAGATAAAAATTCTTTGAAAATAAGCAAAAACCTCATAATCAGCCACAATTTCTTAGTCATCCATTATGCAGTCAACATTTAAATTTCCTGGATTATTTCAATTACCTGCCTTTTTGTAATTTATTGAAATTTAGATTCTAATATGGCTCCTATATTATAATTCCATTCTCTCTCAGTCTGCAGGTTCCTCTGCCTCCTCTTTCACTTTCTCTTCTTTCTCCTGCTCCCCATCTTCCTTCTTTTTCTATTTTTCTCCTTGCAATTTACTTGATGAAGGATCTTTCCTTCAGTCTGCATTCTGAGCACTGAGTTTCTATGGTGTCCTTCTGTACCTGTGTTTCATAATTTCTCTTTGCACTAGTGCTTAGATCTAAAGAGTTTTTCAGCCTCCCTGCTTTACCTTTTAACCAGCCAATGGTTTTTAGCAAGATATTTTATAGAAATGTCACTTTACCAGTAGACACAGAATGTCCATGTGTCTCTCTAGGTGTGATGTTAGGAGCCATGATGTAGATCCACTAATCCATCATTTAAATTTCTTGGATTATTTCAAATACCTGCCTTTTTATAATTTATTGAAGACTAAAAGACTACAAAGTGCCATAAAAGTACACAGTCTCCTTCCCTTCCTTTCCCTTCCCTTCCCTTCCCTTCCCTTCCCTTCCCTTCCCTTCCCTTCCCTTTTCTCTCTTTTCTTTGCTTTTTTCTTTTCTTTCTTTCTCTTTCTTTCTTTCTTTCTTCTTTCTTTCTTTCTTTCTTTCTTTCTTTCTTTCTTTCTTTCTTTCTTTCTTTCTTTCTTTCTTTCTTTCTTTCCAGTTCCCTTTTAAAGACAAAGCCCATGTGCCTTTATTCTAGGTATCTGAGAGAAAGAACAAAGTCCATGGAATGAGAACATATGGGCTGGCTCTGACCTAGAAGACCAGAAGGGAAACCAAGGAAGAAAGCCTTGGGATTTCTTTGTATAATCTAGTCCAACTCAGCAGCTTAAAATAATTGGGACAAAAACCTTAGCTAGGAATAAATGCATATATTTGGTTGACTATGATTTGCACTGTTTCTCTCAGCAGTTCAGTCCTGGCTGCAGTCTGGCACATGGATGGTGAATCTTGCCATCTGGCAGGGTTGGTAACACCTGAGCAGGTAGCACTGGGGGTTGGGATTGGAGTGCAAGTTTCACATCAGGGAACCTCTGGGATGAAGGCAACAGTAATGACATTTTTCTGGACTTTGAGCTATATGGAGAGGTAATACTGCAGCAATAGCAGAGGATATAGATTGGGTGTGAGTTTAGTTCTGACCTATGGAAGGTTTGAGTTGCTAACTTCACACAGTGATATTAGCTACTGCTTTTATTGCTGTTATTAGTATTGATAATAATATCAATACAATCAACAGGGTTTATTGGATACTAAGTAATGTTACTTCTGTGAAGAAAGGGTCCAGAAGACTACTGTGCATAGGGAGAAAGACAGAGAAATTAAACAACTTTTTAAAGTCATGCAGCTAGCAGGACTCAGACCAAAATTTTAATCCAAATTATTTTAAATTACCACCATGGTTATCTATTCATATATTTATGCTTTTTATCTAACAGAAAGGGCTAGAGATACTGTATTATAGGGAGAGCTTTTCACTATTTTAAAAGCAATCTGATATGTTAACTAGCACCAAGAACCAACAAGGAGAAGCAAGAAGAATGAGTTTTGACAATTTCTGTGGCTTTTCCAGGATTCCTACACTGTACTTGACCATGAATTTTACCTACTGAGTATTTGAGTTCAGCCAACTTCTTATACTGTACCCAAAGAATAGAAATATACTGAGAAAATGCACAAGGGGTTTGTCCATTGCGATCTGTAGCATTAGTTATTTAAGGTTATTTCTCCTCCTTCCCAGGAAGGTTCCTCCTAATCCAAGGTTCTTAGACTTAAACAAAACTTGTTTAAAAGGGTGTGTTTCAGGAAAACAGTAAAGTATGCACCATAGAAGACTTGAGACATGTCTTAAGACTTAAGACATGGGGTGTCTTAAATGGGGGGGATAGCATTTTCTTTGGTGGAGGTTAAAGAAACATTCAAGAAATTAGCAAAACTCCAAGAGTTGGTGAGAAAATTTAAAAATCTTTCCCATGGAACACCACTAATGAGAATGAAAGTTGTTCAAATGCAGGGCAATTTAGTTTCTGTGGATAAAACATTCTCAAGAGACCACACACAAGTCCAGAACCAGTGCTAAGCAGATAGCTGAGTTTGGAAAGAAAACAGTGTACAAGGAAAAAATAGGATGTAAAAATGTATTTTTACATCCTCTCAGGGCAGAGAAAAGTGCAGACAAGAAACAAATTAGTAGGGGAAGAAGAAAGGGTTGGCAAAAGTCCTAAGGGAGATAGACTGTAAGGGAGTGGGGGATGTGAGAGAAAGAGTGGAGGGAATTGGAAAAGCAAGCAAGTTACTATGTGCAAGGCACAAACCAGGCACTGGGCCATAGCACAGTCCAGAGTCCAGAATGATGCCCAGGTTTCTAGCATAGCAAAGGTGTTGCATTAAGACACCTTCCACAGAAGCAGCACAGTCTTCAGGAAACAGTCTCCAGAGACAGCTCCAGAAAAATGTGAAGTTGATTTTTCTGATCCAAGAGTATCAACACAGATGTGTGTGTGTGTGTGTGTGTGTGTAAGAAAAGAAGTCTCTCAGATTTGACAGCTACCAGCCTAAGAACAAGCCAGTGGGGTTGTGGGACAGAGACAGACAGCGAGAGAGGTTTAGGAGGCAGGGCTGTGTCTCAGCATCCTGTCTGGACCCTGACAATCTTGTGCTGACACTGAAGAAAGGCATTTTCCACACCGTCACACTGCATAGTCTTTATCAGGAAATGGTAATAGCTGATTTTTGGGGCACACAATTATCCATGTTGACAGTAGAGGAGAGAGGAGAGGCTGAAAATTATTCCAGCTTTGAAAATGATACAACTTAAATGAGAAATCAAATGGTCATAGAGGTTGATGGCAGAATGGGGTGAGAATCTGTAGTTAGATAATTTGCTTCTCATCGCGCAGAGACACCTTTCAGACAACTTCCCACTTCCATTTATCCAACTTTGGCAGGATGCAAAAAAGACAGACTACCAAGATCATAGCACTTGTGTGACTAGGAGAGTCTACATTGCAGTGAAAATAAGAGAGACAAGCCAGTGTTTGTCTATATTCTCTTAATCAAGAAAGAGACATCCCTATGCTCTTTTCACTCTGCCTCTCAAACTTTCCCATTCTTCTTTATTATTCCTCTGTCCTTATGCTTGCACCCTTTGCATTTTGCAGAACAATTGTTACTTTACTTCCATGATGAATAAGCAGACATGTTAAAATATTCCCAAGGCAGCTATCAATCCCACTTGATCAGATGTAAAATGTCTGGAATCCAGATGAACACTGCAACTATGGAAAAGAATTTCCAGAGAACCTTGACCCAGGGTTTAAAAACTAATGCATGTGAGCATTCCTCTGGACTCTGGAAATGGAAATGATCACATTCCCCCGGGATCAAAGAGGACCTAGATTGTTCTCATGAAATCATCAATCCTTCTTCAAGATGTACACACAATTTTACATGCAATTTCATCCTAATGAGCTCTTGGTGGATTTCCTGAACAAGAGCTAAAAAATGGAGGTATTATATACCATCTTTCCTGGAAGCCTTTTTTTCTGTGAACATGCAGCTGCAAACATACCGCATATGTCCTATACTTCTTCAGCACTAAAATATAATATTGAAATGAGTGGCAGGAAGATTGAACTTTCACTCTGGGTGACTTTCAGGAGAGGACCCTCTTGGGAGTGAGACCAGCCTGCTCAGAGCCTTGTCAGGTTTGGACAGAGACAGAAGCAGAGCCTCTCACCCCAGTCAGAAATAGGATGAGGCTGGTAAGCTGAAATAGTGGTAGGGAGCTGATCTAAGACCAGCAGTGGGTCTATGAATATTTTTGGTTCTTTGTATTGCCTTTGGCTTTTTCTTACTGGAATCAATTGTTCTTGAAAATGTGGGTCTACTGGACTATGCAGAAAGGTTCCATCAGGTGAACTTGACACTTGTATTTGTGTCTAAAGAGGGAAAAGAAGAAAGAAAAATCAGCCCTCATAAACTGCTTACATTTCAGGTTTCTCATAATTTTTTTTATCTAAAATACAAAAGGGAGAAATTAAATATGATTATCCTCACTTTAACACATGATGAAACTAAGGCTCAAACAAGTTAAATAACCAACCAAATATAAACAACTGGTAAGTGAAAAATCCAGAACTGAAAAACAGCAAACTGTTTCACACATCGAGATTTACTCCACTCCATGTTACTAATTGTTCTGGAACATCAATTTTTGAACATTTTGATCTCAAGACCACTCCACATTCTAAAGAATTATTGAAAATCTAAAAAAAATTTGCTTATGTGGGCTATATTTATCCATAGCTACCATATTCAAAGTTAAAACTGAGAATTTAAAAATATTTATGTATTCATTGCAGTAAAATAATATCTATTACATGTTAAAGAAACTATTTCATAAAAAATCATATTCTCTGAAGAGTTAGTGAAAAGAATAGCATGATGGTATATTTTTGTACATCTTTTAAATGTAAGCTCAAGGAAAGACAGGATTTTCTTATCTATTCTGCATTCGATTTGTGGCAAAACATTGTTTAGGTTGAAGCAGGTAAAGAAAAGCCAGCCTCAAAGAGACACATAGTTGGCATAAAGGGAGCATGTAAATATCCACTTCAGATAATTTTAGGTATTTTTCTTTGAAATATTGCTATTGCAATGTGGGTCATAGTATTTATCAATGAAGATTCCATGTTTTGTTACACTTAAATCTATTTTTGAAATCTTTAGAATCTGTTTTAGATAAGTCTCTTACGTTCTGGATGGCTCTCTTACCCATGCATAATTTTGTCACATTGTTCATTGGTCATTTGAAAATATTAATTTATTGATTTATACCAATGATGGGATTCCTAATAGTGAACATTTTATTATTTGTGATGTACAACTGTGAATCTCACTTTTGATATTCTTAGAAAAGTCCTTAAGTACTGAGAGCAATTTGACCTGGCTAAACTCAAGGTGCCAGGTACAAATTTAATCACTATTAACAAATAATGTTTGTCATTCTTAAAGTGACTCACTCACCTTGCTCATTTTCAAGAAAATGTCAACAGATACCCAAGTACAAATAAGCAGTCAATCTTTTTTGTTTCAAATAAAAAATGAAGTTCCATGAGGAGTAACCAGTTTAGTATACGAATTAACTGTACAAGTGCTTTCCCACAAGATGATCATCAAACATCAACTCATCATACTGAGTTGGTTGATCATAAGGTCACTGTCTCTAAAATTAATTATTTTTCATGACTTTATCAAAGACATGTGAAATAGGGATTTCATTTTACTTCTTTTCTTTTTTTTACTACAGGTGTTTGGTATGGCAGTAAAGTTAACACAGTCTATTGCCACCATCTTGATTCATATCAAGGCACCAGTGGTTTTTCCAAGTTTGCTTTTACCTTATCAATACCAATGCTAACATAGTAGAAAGGAATTAAGACCTTAATGCTATTACAAAAATATATTTTACTCAGTAGACCCCTGAAAATGTCTTGGGTGTCCTGGTTGGTTGCCTAAGAGCTATTTTTGGAGAACAGCTCTTCTAGAAAAATTGGGTGAGCTCTCTTGGGGTTGAGACTCCAGCATGACCCAACTGTTCACAGGGAGACTGAGTTTCTGGGACCCAGAATCCAAGAAGTACAATTCCCATTGGATTTAGTCCTAAAATACTTCATCTTTCCAAATTGCATTGTTTTTATCCTTACTGAACTTACAGATTAGTGAGGAGACATTGTCAATAAAAACATTAAATAAGTAAGCTATATAATATATGCAAAGATGAAAGTGCAGTGGAGAAAAATAAAATAAGGGAAGGGTCTGAGGTGGAGAAGGGTGCCCATGTTTAGAAGAGAATGACACTGAAAGGCAATTTAACCTCAGTCACTTGAGAACTCAAATATTATTCCCATTTTAGAGATGAGAAAATGGAGGCACAACCAGATGGAATGATTGGCCCAAGGTCTCATAGTTAGGAAGTGGCAAGTCTGGGATTTAAACTCTAAAGCCTGCCTCTCTCCACTGGCACAGGATTCTTACAAGTATGTAGCAGGTCTCGGATACATTTCTAAGTTAGTTACCTCCTTCAGAGTTTTAGGGCTATTGAGGGAAAAGGGGAATGACAAATTTCCAAGTGAAAGAGAATCAAAGAAAAGGCAGAGTAAACTCCGAAGACACCAAAATAAGTGGTTTAAACATAGCCCTATGGTTTTGACTGTCCGTCCTTTAGTTGATTTCTTTCTAGATAATGAATTGTCTTTTTTCCTGAATTCTGTAAGCATTTATCTAGTAGGCATTTATTTGGTGCCATGCCCTGTGGCAGGGCCAGGAAAAGACATGGATCCTCTTCTAATGAAGCTCAGGGTTTTAGAGAGAGGGAGAGAAGGGAATGAAGGCACTGCAGAGGCAGGAAGACCCTCTCAAAACTGAACCAGCACTGTCAGGAAGTGAGTTTAATTTGGCTAAGGATTAAAGGTAAGCATATATGCCTTCACATACAAACATGCATGCATGGACACTGTTGTAAGAGGGTACAAGGAAAACAATTATATACGGGATACAGAATTTATAATATTATATTATGATGGTCACACAGAGTCAAACACAAGAAAGTGCAGGAAATCTGTCCACAACACTAAAGATCTAGAAAATCCAGCCAAGGGCCTGGATCCCACAGCAGTGTCCTGCATGAGTCCAGCTGAACACCTAGAGCCCATAACAATGTCTCCCACGAGTCTATCTGGAGGCCTAGAGCCCATGACAATGACTCATGCAAATGTGTTTTACAGACCTGCACTGAGAAGGCCCAAAGGTCAGCGGTGGAAGCTAGAAAATCTATGATAGCAGGATGAAAGATCTGTGCTAGTAGGTTGAGGGGTCTGCAGTGGAGCCAAGAAGTGACACTCAAAATAAGAACCAGGGCTCCCCTGAAAAACACCACAGCCATCCTCAGCGACAATGAGGCCCTGAGCTTCTCCAAGGAAACAGCTGAGTACATGTCAGGAAGCCAGCATGGCAAGCTTCACCTGAAGATTAAACAGCACGCATCTTCCCCTCTAGGGCCAGGAGGCAATGCTTAAAGTAAGGACCAGAGAACCCCCCAAGTGAGCCATAGCCATTCTCAGCGACAAGGTCGCGAGCTCCTCCAGTGACAATGGCTGCATTCACATCAGGGAAGCCAGCATGACAAGCTCCTCCAGGAGAACCAACCGCTCCACACAATGACACTGAGGAGAACCTACAACACCATGCTCTTCCTCTCCAGGTCTCCTTTGATTGCTGGCAACTTTCCTCAGGTGGGCCATCTACACTCAGTACCATGCTGATTTAAGTTAGTTGGTGTTAAGCTGGTGACTAGTATTTAATGCATAACAGACATACAGCTGATTCCTAGTCTGGAAATATATTAGATAAAAAATTTTAAAGACCCAAAGGCTCCCATTCTGTGGGGGCTATGACTATGGGAACTTTATAAAATAGAAAAAATAAAACCAATAACTCCATTTAATTCTAACATATCTGTAAGCAAAGTATATTTTACAGATGAGAAAACTGAGGCTTTATTTGCTCTGTCTGACCCACTGGAGCAGGCTTCAGCAGCCATGCACACTGGACCACTACCTATGAGGGTGTGAGCCCCGTCTCACTTCTGTGCCCAGGTCGGGGCATCTCTGCCCTCTTTGGTCTTCACTTTCTGCCTCCCTTCCGATTCCACTTTGGTCCTCCCTTTCTGGCTAAGTCTTGAATTCCCCAACCCTTGCTTACCCCTTGCAAGTCACAACAGATTTGCTTCTTCTGGTTGAATTTCTACACTCCCTAAGCCATTTGTTTCTATTGCTTCCATATGCTTCTGGTTACCTGGGAAAAACCTCTCTTCATCCAGTTACAAATCCTGAGTCCCAGAACCAAGCTCCTTGGGTGGAGCCCTGATGGTCCATCCCTCTCTGAGTTGTAAAGGGGAGTCAGGGCTCCCTCCTTAGGTTTTGCACCCTCTGCCTGATCATGCAACATTCAGGTCCTGGTACTGTATAATCAGGACGCTTCACATCAAGAGTTTCCAGGGCTCCCCCCTCTTTGAGAACTATGTTTCTCTGCAATTACTCATGCAGTGATAAAATAAAACATTTCCGGAAAGAGTTCAAAGTCAGCACAGCCTTCTCTGAATCATAAACCTGTTTTCTCATGCAGTCATAACTCGCCCTTGAATTCTTTTTTCCTAGTCTATTCTCCTCTGCAATAAACAATTTTTCAACAAATTTGAATGAGTCGTGGAGGATATACATTATTGTTTTACTAATTAGGTTACTCAAACATTTATTAGCACCCCTTATATGCCAGGTCTTTGATTGCTTTGCTTTCTGGTAGTTAATCAATAATTGAACAAATGGAATTCAAGGTGTGTGGTTACAGAAAGTGGTTTGTTAGGGTTTTTCCTCAGTTCTTTACATGGATTCTATGTATTGTTGGATCCTTCCCCTTGGCTACCCTATTACTTTTCTGATCACTTCTAAGTGAAAGAATATCCTACAATCAATTTTTTTTTTTTTTTTGGGGTACTGGGGATCGAACTTACGACCTCATGCTTGCCAGGCAGGTGCTTACACCACTGAGCTAAATCCTTGGCCCTTCTACAATCACTTTGAATAAGATACAAGGATCATAGTGTGGAGTCTGATTTTACTTAATACTTCAATATTTATTTCCAATAACAGATGTCTCCCCCCTGCTGTGGCAACAGATTAGGTGTCTGTCACCTATGTCTTCTTCAAGACTGGAACACAAGGAGGGAAGCAAGTGGGTGGCAGAGAGTTCCTCTGTCACAAATGTGGAGCTTCACTCTCATGGGCCCTGGAAGTCAGTCAGACTCTGATCATTGCTGGTCCATCTGCCTCCTTCTCGGTCTGAGCAGGTCCTCCCTTTTTTGGGTAGTGCATCCCAGTCTTCTGCAGCTTTTGCCCTGGGAACTCCATCAACAGCCCTTTCTTGGTGAGAACCATCTTCACCCTAGGGGCTGGCCTTGTTATATACATCCAGTCCTCTATTGTTGAATGGTTGGAATCATAGTTTCCAGGGCCTTTACATTCTAAAGAATACTATGGCATTTAAAAAGAAAAATAATATATTACACATTATTTTAAAACATCTTCAGACTTTAAGTCCAATAGTCTTTTCTATACAATGTCATAACTTCTCACTTCAATCTATTATAGTAAATTTATTCTGATAATGGCATTTTAACTAGAATAAATGGCTTAGATCCCTCTTAAAGATATTTCAGGCATCAATGAGTATGTTGAGCTTGCTCTTCCTGAAGCCCTTGTAGTTGGAGTCATAGAGATGAGATCACCTGTTTCACATTATAATTTATAATCAGTAGCTGTTTGAAAGTTTGTTCCATCTGGCACAATCATTCTGTTAGGATTAGACTTGGCTCAAGTATTCTGTTGGACAGCAACAACAGCAACACAACAAAAAAACCACAACGTTTAATCCTCAATTAAATCTGTTCCTAAAAGGAAAAATGTTGGTACATTTTTTAAAAAGCAGTGGTACAAGAATGCGGTGGACTTGAAGAGATGTGGGGATTGAGCTGTTGCCTGGATGTAGGCTTAGGTCCTCAGGATTCTGCAGTGAGTTCCAGCTGACAAATGCTCCTTCCTTTCCAGAGCCTCAGCCCTGTGGATTGTTCTCAGTTCCACAACTCTAAACATCCTCTTCTTTCCCCTAGTTTTCTTGTTGTTGGCAACAGGAAGGGTTTAGTGCATATTCTTCACACTGAACTTTTTATCACGACAAACATTTACTGTCCACTTACACGATAAATACACAAACAAAATAGTACTTACAACCAACATCCCTCATCTTGGTTGAATATATAAATGACTAAACCATTCAAGGGAGAGTTAAACACATACCACAAAGGAGAGAGTGATACATTTGTATAGCAGATGAAAGTCGTCTAGATGTATATTAGTTAGTTTTTTAGTCTCTGGGCCACAAGCCCAACATTCACAATTTAAAGTAGTGGAGATTCAATTTAGCTTTTGATTTCAGGGGACTCAGTCCACGGTCAGCTGGCTGTAAGGCAGGGATGTCATGGTAGAGGGCAAGGCAGGGTAAAGATGCTCAGTTCTTGGTGGTCAGAAAGCAGGGCAAAGGGACAGTGCCAGAGATAGAGGGGCAAGGGACAAAAGAGAGACACCTAGGCCATGCCTCTGTGACGCATCTAAAAATGTGATCCATCAATGCCCTGACTGGATCCTAAAGCAAATCAAATCAACACTCCACCCTAACCATCACAAGAGGAGTAAAGGCGACTATGTTTTTAAGATATGTGATATTTCTAAGTAAGCAAAAGAAATCATCTCAGAGAAAAACAGCAAGAGTAAAGGTAACAAATACAATGGTATATTTGAGGAACAAAGGATTATGTTAGCTGTATTTCTCAAAGCAGAGATCACCACCTTCATGTGGCTCTTAGCAACTGAAATACATTAAAAACACAAAACACACAGCAGAGTTTTAAGATGCATGTGAAAAAATATGTCATTAACAGTTTTTATATTGAATAAATGCTGAAACATTTGGATGTATTGGCTTACATAAGACAAATTAAATTCACCTCTTCTAGTGCAGCTACTAAGAAATTTAGTTTCTGTGTAACTCATATTTTTATTGGACAGTGTTGCTCTAGAAATTACAACACTATGAATTTGAAAACAAGAGTTTATACATTTTCCTATGAGCAGTATGAGACTTTGAATATTTTGAGCCAGTGAGACCATGATTTGCAATTTTTATAGGCAAGATCTTTGGGATAATGACCCTCCCTAGGTATTTAATACTTGTTTAAAAATTGGTTCACTGAATATATACACTTTAAGAATTGATTGTTGCAAAATAGTTAACTTTTTCTTTCAAGCATGCTCAACTGAGAAAATTCAATAAACAAAAAGAAAATAAAACTCACCTAGAATCCTCCACCCAAGATAGCTACTATAAACATTTTAGTATGTTCTCTTTAGGTTTAGAATCATACTGTAATTTTACTCTTAAATAGTTAAATTAATTGAACTTATAATATGGTACAATTTCCCATGGTGATACCTTCGGGACTACAAATGACTTTTTATTGCTGAATAGTATTTCCTTTAACAAAATAATCCTTATTGTTGAACACTTGTTACTGATTTTCACTAGGTTAAATTTTCTGAGTTCTTTTAGTTCAGTCTATTAAAGACATGGAGAAAAACAACAGTAAAGATATGTACATAGACTTTCCATTTTCTAAATTCAGTATATAAAGCAGATGAGCAGAGATCAATAGTTCCCTTAAGAACTCAGGCTACATTTAATTATTAAGCAGCTTTATGCCTTCCCAGTAGACCCAGCAAAGTAATTCCTGTTAATAGAATACTTACTCTAGATGTGTATGTGTGCATGCATGTGCAATCATATGTGTCAAGTTTGTGGGACATAGAAATAAGCATAAGGCAATTCTCCTTGGACGAATTAGTTCTCTTCTTGATGTTTTGAAACTTACTAACTTACATAAAATTTAGATGTGTGTTACAAAGAACAATTTTTCCTGAACTGTTTGAGAGAACCTTGCTATTTAGTGCTAAATCATTACCAAATACAGGAAGTTAAGTGTGTACCTTTGCCAAGATAGTGTCTTGTGTAACTAACATGCAATTTCAAATTCAGGAAATGAACCTTGATTCATGATTGCCACTACATCCTCTGATTCTCCTCACTTGTCCCCCGTTGTCCCCATAACACTCTCCATGGCAAAAGTATTTCATGAAGACTCATGCATTTCCTCTAGCATTCTTGTTCCTTTAGTTTTCTTCTGTCTGTGACAACTCTTCAGTCTTTCTTTGATTTTCCTGACCTTGACATTGAAAATACTACCCGGTAGGTATTTTATAACGTCCTCTGCAATGTTGGGTGGATATTTCCTTATGATTAGATATAAGTTATACATCTTTGGCAGGAAAACCATATAAATAAGGCAGTCTTTCTCATTTCATCCTATAGGGTGACAGATGATTTCAATTTTCTCTGTTTTCTTCATTTTGAATGTGTGATTAAGGAAGTCTCTACCAGTTTTCTTCACTATAGAGTTACTCTCCTCTCTTTTGTTATTAATAATTATTTGGAGAAAATATATCAAAGCCATATAAATATTTGGGTCTCCCTCAAACTTTCAACATATTTATATTTTACTTCAGTGTACAACTTTATTCAAATGTTATAGCATGTGAATCATTATTTTGATGCTCGCATTGTCTCTGATGTTGCCTATTCAACATGATTTCTGTGCTCTCATAATGCCCTCAATATTGCTCGGGCATTTTGTTGTTTTATGGAGCAAGAAGATATTTCATATTTATCTTGTGCTTTACCTATGCGACCCCTAGAATCACCTTGTTTTAGTGAAAAACCGTATTTGGAAACCAAGATCTGGGCACCAGGGGTGCTCATTATGAATAGGATGCACTGTGGTTTGGATGAGGATTTATCCACCAAGAATTCGTGTGCTGGAGGCTTGGTGCTTTGTGTAGCAATATCAGAAGGCAGAAAGTGTGAGAGGCAGAGCCTAGTGGAAGGTCACTGGGGGGTTGCCTTAGAAGGGATTAAGATAGATGTCCTGGGACTGCTTGTTATTGCTGATGAGAAAAAAGCCTCTTGTGAGAAGGTTGTTATAAAATGCGAAGTCTGGCCACTCCCTTTGCTCCCCTGTCCTGTCTGACCATGTGAGATCTCCCTCTGCCCCACCTCTTAATGAAATCTACTGTTTGTTTAGGCCATCACCAGAGGAAGAATGAATGGAACCCCTAGAACTTGGACTTGCAGCTTTCAAAATTGTGAGCTAAAAAAACTACTTTTCTTTATAAACTTATCCAGCCTTTCTTTATAAACTTATCCAGGTATAACTTTTGTCATAGCAAAGAAAACTGGACTATTTCAGGATGTCCTGAGCCTAGATCCTCTCAGTGGATGGAGCTATAAAACACACATGTATAGAAACACACACATACACTGCACCAAGAACCCTTATCTTTATTTCTATACCTATTTTAATTGAAAGCTATGAGTTTATCTTGATATATCTAATTATAGTCCAGCACCACAGAGTTAATTTCTTTTCCCCTCTTCCTGTATTTGTAATATCTCTATAAATTGAGAAGCTGGATTCCTTTGTCTGTAATATCACCTGCATAGTCAGTCACCCTGTACATTCACAGTCCATCTTTGCCACCACACAGTTCCATGCAGACATCTTCAAGTCTTGCCCTGTGTGGCCTCTGACATCCTAGGGTATGTTTTTTTTCTCCTGGGAGGCATCCTCCTCACTGTGCTTATTGTCTGGCTTTTGGTTACCCTGGAGGAAAGAATTACTTCAGTTCACAATGTGTTGCAGTTTCAGTCCATATTCAACTGGCTCCAAGGCAGGGCAACATGGTAGAGGGCCATCCAGGAGGAGAAACAGTCTGCGGCACAGCAGGCAGGAGACAGTAAAGCAGCAGCAAGACTGCCTGTCTTCCTTTCCCCTTATATTTCATTCAGGCTATAAGCCTATTGATTGCTTCCACACAGGGTGGGGCTTCCCATCACCCACACCCAGAACTACGCTAAATAAATTAGCGAACTAATTTAGTACCACACACCTTAATCTTAATATCACACACCCTATATCCAGGCAGCATTGAAAAGCCCCATCTAAGAGCATGTGAGACTTTGGGGGGACATGTAGATAGAAGCCATAGTATCATTCTTTCTGTCGAAGGCTTGACACCCCACACTGGCATACTATGACTGCTTTCCCACTCCTCAAGTGAACATCTACCAAATGACTTTAGGACTGTTTTATTCAGAAAAAGAATGAAAGGGAAAGGAAACTCCAGTTATAACTGATGCAAAAAAATGTTCTGGTCTTGATTCTAATGCAAATTTACAATCCAACCCAAGCTTTGAAGAAAAAGCATCTTTTCTCAAATGACAGATATAATAAGTTTTCAAAATTTTCCTTTGTGACTCTACACTACTCTTCTACAACCTATACTTTCTCTATACTTCTATTTATCTCTGCTACTTCTTCTATGCACTATAATGTGTTAAATGAAGGGTAAGGAGGAAGTTGAGGTTCCCATTTGCCAATAACACCAAAGGAGAAGGCATGCTCAGTCCAAGTGGCATGAAATGATAGACAACTAGGTAAATACTCTCCAGCCTTAAAAACAGCAGATCTGGTATTTTTCTTCAACGATTGAGAAGTCATAAAGAAAAACAATGCTTAGAGTCACTGAAGTTTGATGAAATTGGAAAAAATGAAACAACAACAACAGATGCCTCTTTGCAGACTTTTAAGAGTTCCCAAAGTGTCTTGGTTACTTTTCTCTCATTGTTGAGGCAAAATACCTGACACCCAAAATGAAGGAAAGAAATATTTATTTAGCTAACACTTTTTGGAGGTTTCAGTGTACACTCAGCTGGCTCCAAGGCTGGGTGGAATGGCTGGGGGGCAGCAGTGCATGGTGGCCAAAAGCAACAAGAGCAAAAAGAGCAAAAAAGAAGAATTCACCTCCTTCCCTCCCTTATATTGTATGCCGGCAACCACCCCTGGGTGGGTGTAGCACTCTTACCTCCAATCCCAGTGTTAGACAGTAAACCAATCACAAATGCTAGTCTTAGCCACCTCCATGACTGCGTGAGGCTTTAGAGGGACTCCCAGACACAAATCATAACACAGAGCTACTCTGAAAGGCCTCTTCCATCTCAGATTCTGCAGTTCACTGATGACTTCCATCACTGCCTAATTTTTGGTATGACTGTACTAGCTAGAATGTGCTCCTCGGCTCTCTTAAACTACAGTCGACAGCTCTATCATGTCCCAGGCATGATCTGGTCAAGGGAAGACATTCCTGAATATGTTAGAGTAATTAGAGCTCACTGTAAGCGCTACCACTGCAGATGTGTCATTCCTGCCTGGAAGGTGTGAGCTCAACCACTCACCCTCCTCTGCAGGAATTCCTCCTCGGTGCTGAATGCAGAGGCCATATCTTGGAGCAGCAGTCTGGGATCTCCCCACTACAACCAGGGCAACTTCTACAATATGGGACCTTTTTAAACTGAGTTTGGTCAAGTTCAGACATCAACGGACACCAGTAATTGGAACCTAAAAACAAACCAAGCAGAGAAAGCTTCAAAGACTGCCTGGAAGGTAGAGAAGAGGCTCAAGTGGTTATAGAGGGCTGTGTGATGACTTCTAATGGCCTGATGGGAGCCATCAGGAATTCTCAAATTGCCAGGAATGTCACTGAGCCCTACGGCCTGCTGTACTGAAGAAAGCCAGAACTGAGTATAATAGGTTCTTAGTGTTCAGAACGCTAGTGGGAGGCAGGAGACACCCCTTGTGGGGTCTGCTTTCCCCTGGGGGCCTGAGGCAGGCACATTCCAAGCCCTGATGTCCTTAGAGCCCAATTCTATCAAGAAATAATATACCAAGTTCTTCATATACAGTAAATAAAGGATGTCAGATTCAGCAAGCAATTCTGCCTACTAGAGTCTTCCTTACACCCTGTAATGTCAAATTCAATTATGCCTAAACTACTTGCAAAGATTTCCCTCAGAAAAACTTCAGAAAGTCTTGCTTTTTCTTTTGGTAATGACAGTAATACACATTTAAAACTTTGAGACTCATGTTATGTTCTTCTTTTTCTCATATTCTCTCTTCTTACCAAGGTCTCTCAGTTCCCACTTCTAAGAAATTCCTGTACAACCAGTCCATAGCACCAGTCCTTTCATTTTCTACTGCTTGGTTCTTAGTTCATACACTGTCTCACATGGGACTGCACTAGTTTAGCCTCATTGTTTAGTTAAATATTTTTATTTACTGCATAAACACTTAAATCTGCTTATCAGAAATTTTATCAGTGAGTAATATAATCCATGGGTCATTATGAGTCAATTCTTTTAAATCTTTAAAAATGAAAATTTATTTCTCCAGTATACTATAATTAATCTATTGCTGGAATAATTTATACAAATTTGAAGAAAATCATGTCATGAATAAATGCCAACTTTTCCAACTCGTGACTTTATTATCTCAGCCAGAATGTATGGATGAACTGAGGGGCTGATGAGACAGAGCTCCAGGGGTCACTGCATCTTCACATGAGTTTGATATGTGCTTGCAATGAAAGGCCATTGTAGACAAGAGACCAGTCCCGCTTGGAGTCTGGTAATACCTACTGTAAGGTTTATAAAGATTAGAGTTTTGACTGTAAAAGAGCATCTACCCCACTAAAATCTGCTTTGTCTTCTTAGGCTGAGTAGCAGATCTAGAATACAGAGAGGATGGACAGTCGAATGAAAATGAGGCTCCCCTAAACAAGAAGAAAAATTTGTAAGTCACTGCTTCTTCATACAATGTTGAATATTTAATGCTTATAGGAAATATTCAGGAGGCAAGATGGTAGGATTGGTTATGAAATTGGGTGTCACAGAGTAGAACTTTTTAGACTATTTTTAACATGAAAAGTCATGTTTTTAACTAAGAATAATTTTGATAATAGAAATGAATTTGTTTGAAAAATCAACCTAAGCACTTACTCTCTGTACTGGAAAGAAAAATTTTACTCTTTCCAGCACTGTTGCTCCCAATATCTTTGGAAAAATAACCAAATACTTTTACATTTGAAGATCAGATGCAAGCATATTCACTACTCATTGTTTTTGCAAAATTCTTTGTGACTTTTCACAAAACCTTCTGGTAAGATACAAGAAATAAAATATCCTGAAGTTCACAAATAAAATGTTTTAAATGAATTTAAAAACCAAAAGCAATAATTGAACACATTTTAAAATTAAACATGAGTGCATTTTAAACAAAAAATGACAAATATTTTGTAATAGTCACAACAGTATTTTGTTACTAGTTAGTTAATATTTTAAAATGTACTCTTTAACATTACTTAAATTTAAATATAGCAGATAGTGGAATTTTGTATACCTACAATTTACAAAAGCTATCTTTGTGTGTTAGCTAAGTCTTCTTGAAGCTTAATTAATATTATATTAAAACCTAAACATAAAAATTGCTTTGACATTTCAGGACACTGTTGTGTATTTAGTTATTACAATGAGTTTTAAAGGCATGATTTTTTTCATTAAACAACTCCTTCTTCCAGTCTCATAATAAAAAGTCACAATCCTTAGCTTCAATACCAAACATAAAATATATAATTTCATAGAAAGAATGAGAAGAAAGGTCAGATATTAAAAGTCACACAGAGATTAGATTGCACAAATTAATGTATACTTGTATTCTGTTCAACCAAATAGAAACAAATTACACACAGTGTATAGTGAATGCATATCAATGCCTACTTTAGAGAAGCCGTTCTTTTTAGGAAGGAATTAGCTGTGGTTGACTAAGTTGTGGCAAAGTTTTTAAATAAACAATATAGTAAGACCTGGCACTTGACCCACATCAGAACTGAAATCAGTTGTAGGCTGTTCACATTTGTGGAAGGCACACACTGCGTCTGTCTTTTCATGAATACACTGATAAAAGGAAGAGGTAGTTAATGGTTATTGCTAGGCTTCCACTTTAAATTTATTCTGCATAAAAAGATGGACACAGAGAGAGGCAGAGAGGCTGTGGCCAATGGTGTCCCGGTAGCTACTTTAAGGTACCCGGGTCACAAGGGCTATCTCAGTGCCTCCTTGCAGGTTACCTCTGAGACAAGTTACCTCCTGGGGCTCTACTT
>PVJX010035632.1:0-18100 GCA_004027295.1 Dolichotis patagonum | reverse complement strand
GCATTACAGGTCTTCAAGACCAGACATTAGGGAAGCCGTGAATGGCTGTCATAATGTCTCGCATTCTCCTCAAAACAGCTGTCCATACCTTCATGTGTGTTGAACTTAGACAAGGCAAAGCAAGCTAAGATCACTTTGAACAAAAAGTGATAGTTTTGCTGGACTTCACATCATGACATTATGGAATCAGCACTGGGTACTGCAGTGTCTCTTTTTTTTTTCAAAGTAGTTGTTTATTTCAACATGTGTTATATAGTTGGTTCGCGTAAACTGTTTATAAGCTCTACACATTTCAACAAATTTTCATCTGTCACATTAGATAAACGATATTGATTTGCATTGCTTTGTATTAGAGTTTTATTTACATTTATAAATAATATTTTTATAGTTGTTTAAACAATGAAGCATAGAAGTTTAGACCTAGTTCTATGTCAATACATATGTAAGGAACCAAATGATAAAATAAATAAATAACTTAAGTTCTTGGAGTCCATGAAAGAATAGTTTTCATTTTAAAGGAGTTCTATATGAGCCAATTTGGAAAAACACAGGATACATCACAGAGATTATTCAGCACAGTGTATAGAAATAGCAATTATTATCTAATCTGTGAAAGAACACTGGAGTTCAAGGTCCAGTAAGATAGAGTAAGGATACTTCACCTAGTTTTCCCCTCTAAATGCAACTATAAATACCAGAGATTGTGTACAACCATTATTGCGTATCTTACTTTTCCTTTCTCAAAAATAAATAGTAAGTTAACAGTTTTATCCCCCAATCTGAACTCAATAGAGACCAAAACCCAGAAGGGGTACCAAGGTACAGAGGCTCTAGGAAAAGCCTGAGCTCTGGCTTGAGATCAAGAAAAGGAACTCCTAATGCTCAGAGACAGCGCAGAAATTCCCAGACTTCTAAATTCTTTTTCCACTCTCTCACACTCCAGACTCAAAAATTCCTATACTAGCAACATAATTCCACAGAAATTGAAACTCAGAGGAAGGAGGGTCCTCTGTGATTGGTGGAGCTGTGCTCCCAACAGGGTGGAATGAACTCCCATCGTGTATTCATGTTACTCCATATATATATATATATATATATATATATATATATATATATATATATATTATCTCTCACCATATATGTAATTGGGTAAAATTCCTCTAGCCCAGATTTGTAGCTACAGTAGAAATAAAAAGATTCAGAGATCAAGGAAGAAATTTGGGAGATTGTGGTGAAAGAAGAAGTTAAGAAAGTAATTTTATAAAATTCATTATGAACTTCTGGGCTCACCCCTAAACTGTGAATACATGTGTCTGACCCCAATAGGCATACCAAAGATTATGAGCAGGGAACTAACAGAACATCAGCCAGGGTCAAACTACTTAGTACATGGTCCACACATAGGTAACAATCAGATAGCACTCAAAAGGCTTTTAAAATTGGCATGGGAACAACAACCCAGCATAAAAAGTGAGCTGGAATTTGCATCCTGAACTTAGTCAAGCTACTATTTGCCTACTAAACAAAAATATAAATATTCTCCATGGGATTTTTAAAAGTCTCACAATCTCAAGAGATTCACAACAGAAGTCAAAATTCCTTAACACATGAAAATCCAGAATTTTTTATTCATATGGGAAATGATAATAGATATAAATTTTTAAATGAACAAATATTGGAATTATCTGATAAAGACTTGAAACCAGCTCTTATAAATATGTTCCAACAAATAATTACTAGCACTTTGGAGACAAATGTAAAAATGGAAAGTCTGAACAAAGAAATAGAAGACATTAAGAAAAATCAAATGGCGAGTTGAAAATTAAAAATTACATTATGAACTCAGTAATAAAATCAAGATAACAGAGGACAGAGCCAACATATTGAAAGACAGAGGAATAAAAATGATCCAAAATAAACAATAAAGATCAAAATTCTTTTAAAAATGAACAGAGCCTCAAGTGTCTATGAAACACTATTGGCTCTATTAGAAGGTCTAATATTTGTTATTATAATCCAAAATAGAGAGGAAAAATAACATGTTTCCAAAAAATATTTGAAGGATTAAAACATTCTCAGTGAGGCCTTAATTCACATGTCTCACTGCCAGGCAGCTTGATCCACTGGGAGTACATGCATGACTAATCCATCAGCAGCTTTTAATTAATTTTATTAGTAAAAAAAACAATAAAAATGATTAGATCTATTTGTACTACCAGTGGTACAAGCCCTGCTGATGGGACAGTCGTGCATGGATCACCAATGGTTCAAGCCAGTGGAACATGTTAATGTCTAGAAACTCCCAAATCTGGGGAGGAAAAAAAAGACTATGCCTAGAAATTTAAGAAGTTCAGCAAACCCAAAACAAGAGAAACCCAAAGAAAGCCATGCCCATGCATATCATATTCAAGCTTCTGAATACTAAATATAAAGTCTTGAATGCTACCAAAGAAAAACCACACATTATAGTAAAACAATCATTCAAGTGACTGTGGATTCATCATTAGAAACATACAGGCCAAGATGAAGTAGAACGCTACTTTTTAGCACGGTTTCACACACGTAGCATGGACTCTACCACCAAGCTACACCTCCATCCTTGGCACAATACTTTTAAAATGCTGCAAGTAAAGAGCAACCAACTAAAGGTGACATATCTAGCAAAAATATCCTTTAAGAATTAAAGTGAAATAAAGATGCTCTCTGGTAAAAATCAAGGAAAACTAATAAAACCTATTGTTAGCAGACCTGCTCCAAAAGAATAAAGAAAATTCTTCAGCAAGAGGAAAAATACTGGAAGAAAATTAGAATCATCATGAATAAAGGAAGAACAACAAAAAGGCTAAATATCTGGGTCAGTATGCTAAACTATTCTTTATTCATCTTTTAAACTTAAAAATATGTTTGATGACCAAAAGCAAAAATATAACATCACATGGTGAGGATTCTAGTGTATGATGCTATGATTTGAATCTGAAATTTTCTCCCAAAGTGTCATGTGTTAAAGGCTGGGTTGCCAACCAGTGGCACTATTGGGAAGTGGTGGAACAGTTAGGAGAGGTGGCCTAGTGGGAGGAAGTTATTTTTGAGAGGTGTGCCCTTGAACATTGGGATTCTGGCCCTTTCCAGTTTTTCTCTTTGCTCGCTGGCAGCCATGAGGTAAACAGTTTTCTCCACCACATGCTTCCACCATGACACACTGCCTCGCCACAGGCCCAAAGCAAGAGCCCAGCAACAACTGTGGGTCAAATGAATCTTTCCTCCTTTTAAGCTTATTATCGCAAGTATCTTCTCAAAATGATAGAAAGCTAACATTTATATAGATATACTATGTAAGAACTTAGCATCAAGTGGAAATAGAGATGTTTATGTACTATTTTCTACACTCCACTTGAAATGGTAAAATATTGACTTTAAGTAGTAACTTATGAAAAGTTAAAGATGTGTGATATAATACTAGACTATCCACCTTAAAGATATACTTTAAAAATTAAGAAATTAAAGTACTAAAAATGTTTAAAAATCTAAATGAAGTCAGGAAGGAGATTAAAAAGAACAAAACAGAAGGCACAAATAGCAAATAAATAATGAACTTAAATTGTAATGTATCATTAATTATATTAAATTAAAATGATATAACCACATCAATTAAAAAGCAAATATTTTCAGAATAGATTTTTAAAACACATGATCCCACTATATACAGTCTACAAAAAAATTTACTTAAAATGTAATGAAATAGGGTAGGTTAAAAATAAAAGGAAGGGGAAGATACACTCTGGAAACACTAAGCAAAAAAAATCACGGTGCATATGTTAACATCAGGCTAAAACAATACAACATAATTTTCTAGGAAGAAAATCTCAAGGAATCATCAACAACAATGAAACTCATTCAAACTTAGCTTAGTAAGGTCACTAGCTATGAACTCAAAGCAGAAAACTCAATCATATGTCTAGAACTAGCAATAGAAACTTAGAAACCAAAATACTAGTAACAGTAGTTAAAAATAAAGTAGATAAACATAAATTTAACAAAATGAGCATAGAATTTATATGTTAACAACTACAAAATTCTGGTGAAAGAATTCAGATAAATGGAGAAACATACTATGTCCATGAAATGGAAGACTCAATATAGTAAAGAGGTCCATTTCTCCCATTAAATCTATAGATTTATTACAATTTCAAACAAATTTCTAGTAGTAAGGGATTCCTTCTCATAGGTTTAGACAAGCTGATTCTAAAACTTGTATAGAAATGCAAGAGAACAAAAATAACCCAAGCAATGTTTTCAATGGAGAATAGAGTTGGAGAAATCACTTTATCTGTTATTAATAATTACTGTCAAGCTACAGTAGTCAAGACATCATCTTAAAAAGAAAGGACAAGTAAAAAGTCATTTTCACAAAAAGGTATCAATGAAAAAGAAGAGAGTCCAGAAATAAACCTACACAAATACAATCAATTGAGTTTTGACAAATGCATAAAGCCATTCAGTAGAGGACAGTCTTTTCAGAAAACGGTGCTATAAAAACTGAAAAACCATCTGCTGAAAGAAAACTTAAATTTTGTACCACACTCAATTAACTCAAATGAATCATAGGTTGAAATATAAGATACGAGAGCATGAAGTTGTGCAAAAAAATTTTAGGTATGACACCAATAGCATAATCTATTTCTGTAAATACTGAAAGTTAACCTTCAAAATCAAAAACTTTTGTCCTGTTAAAGACACTATCAAGAACATGAAAAGATAAGCTGTATACTGAGAGAAAATATTTGAAGTCATATATTTAACAAAGATCTTGCATCAAGAATATACAAAAGATCAACAAGAAATAAAGAATATGCAATAAGAAATAAAAATACACAAACAATAAAAAACAATACAATTTTTAAATGGGCAAATATTACAACTAACACTTCAACAAAGACAATATATGGATATGAAATTAATCAGTTATCCTAGAGAAACAAAACATGCCCATACAGAAATCTGAACACAAATGTATACATCAAATTTATTCATAATTGCCTAAAACTGGAAACAAGCAAATGTTCTTCAATGATTGAGAGGATAAACTATGGCACAGCTATACAATAGAATACACCCAACAATAAAAAAAGAACCAATTACTGATACACACACATGAATGTTTCTCACAGGCATTATGCTGAGTGAGAAAAGCCAATCTCAGAAAGGTTGCATATGATAAGATCTCATTTATATGACACTCTCAAAAAGCACAAAATTATTGTGATGGAGAATAGATGAGTGAATGCCAGGAATTAGAGGCAGGAGAAGACAATGGCGATAAATATTAGCATGAAGGAGCAGTATGCTGATTGGGGCAAGGGTTACATGAATCCTTCTCTACGCTGAAATCAACATACTATACACATAGCAAAAAAAGTCAATCTTACTGTGTAATACTTTTAGTAAAAATTTTGACAAACTAGCTATAATAACTCAAAACAAAGAATACACTGCTTCCCAGTTCCTGCCCTTGTCCTTGCAAACTTAGATCATTTTCTGGGCTAGCAATTTGCAATATTTCTTGAAATTCTGGACAGGTGCAATGAGCTGCAGTTCTCAACCAACCCGGCGGTCATGATGGGAAAAGCCGTATTCTAAAGTGCACTGTGTTGTTAAGTTACGGTTTTTGGCAGCTTAGACGCTTTAAATGCATTTCCAACTTAAGATATTTCCAATTTTAATGGGTTTATTGGGACAAAATCTCATCATATGTTGAGAAGCTTCCCTACTAGAGGAATTTTAGCAAAAGTATACATTAAAACCTTGGTTTGTGAGCATAATTCACTCCAGAAACAGGCTTATAATCTAGAGCACTCGTATATCAAAGCAAGTTTCCCCATAAGAAAAAATGGAAACTCAGATGATTCATTCCACAACCCAAAAATATTCATATAAAAATGATTACAACACTGTAACATAATTCAAAATAGTAAAGAAAATATAAAACATAAAGAAAAGTAAATAAATTAACCTGCACTTACATTTGAAAACCTTCATGGCTGGTATGAGGGAGACAAGAGAAAAGAGGGTTATTGTGTAGGATGACTTTTATTTTCATTAATTAAATCATTTCTATTGACTCATGGAATCTTCTTGCCATGTAACTTTAACAAGGAACCTATCTAATGTTGTTTGCTTTCTGCTCCTTTGAGGAATTCACAAAAATGTGGCATTGCATTGTTGCTAAACAGTTTCATCACTCACATTGCCTCGGCTATATTTGGGTTGTTCTTTTCTACAAAACTTTTCAGTTTCCCACATTGTACACATCACCCTAATCTCATTTGAGGTGAGGGGCTCCTCTGCCTTTTTATCCTCCTCTTCTGCAAATGAGATCCCTCCATAACCTCTCCCTACTTATCACCCACAATCCCAGTGAGAGAGATAGAAGACCCATTGGTTCAGTTGTGATCATGTGATGTTCAGTATCATATACTATCATATTACTACTCTGATCAATTATCAAGTTGAAATTATTGCTATTAGAAATTTTTGCTCATCTTTCAGAAGACTCACAGAATAAGTCACTCACCATCCAAAGTTCTACTTTACTTAGAAGGTGATTCTTGGTATGATTTTTCAGTTACCAGAGCATTCTCTTTCATAGAGAATTATCCAGTCCATTTCAGTGTGCAGAACTGCAGACTTAATGGCAAAGAAATAAAAACCTAAAACAATGGGAGCTACTGCTTACTGAACTCAGACTAAAATGATGACTTTCATAGTCCTAAAATCAATAGGTAAGGCAAACAGGAAACTGAATAAAACTTAGAAGTATTTGAGGGATATACAAATTTTTAAATCCAGTCATTATCCACAAGATATTTTCAACAGATGCCTGACACAGTGAAATACTAGGGGCCTGGAGGAAGAGGAATCAGCCAGCTAAGACCTGAATAATCTTCTCCACAAAACAGAAGAACTGGAGTGAGTTCTCCATTGTTCTTTTGCATTTGGTGTTTCCCTTTCACCCTTATTCCCAGGGAGCAGATTTCAAAAGCCTTCATCTAGACTCTGCAGAAAGTCTCAAGAAACTTCAAGTCTCTGTCCACAAGATATCTTCTGACTGTCTCATTCAATTCTTTTATCACACCTACAAAATAGGTGCTTGTGTCATTTAGGAATGATTTGGACTGCGAGGAACAGGATAACCAGTTGCCAGTGACATTCACAAACAGGGTTTCTCTTCCTTCACACATAAAATATAGGTGGTAATTGGCCTTGCTTTAGCCTTCCTGTGATGGCAAGACCCCAGCTAGGTTTCTCTATATTCTCTTGGTTTCATTGTCACAACATGGCTACCAAAATCATGGAAAGCAGAGGGTGGCAGACTCATGGAGAGTATGCTCCCTTACCAATTTTATCTAAAGAAGGGGACTAGGAAGACTAAGTATGTAGCTCACTGAGAGAGCATCTCCTCAGCATGTGTGAGGCCAGGGATTCAATCTTCGATACCATAAGAAAAAAAAAGGAGATGTTTGTAGTCAAAGCAAAAGAAAGTCCTGTCCTCCTTCTCTTACTAGGGAGCGAAATTTTTTCCCACATCCATTCCAGAAAATTTCCTTTCTCATCTCATTGACCAGAACTGATCGCATCTTTAGCCCTGGACAAGAGACTGGGCCCACCTCGTCAGACATCAAGGGTAGAGACAACCGAGCAACACAAATACTCTATTGACAAGGATAAAAAAACATAATAAATAGTGTCTGCCTTGATGCTATTTCTTCCTTTTTACAGATGAGAAAAATGTGGCTACAGAGGAGGATAAATTACTTGCCTATGGTCACCCACATGGTTAGTGAATGAAGTCAGGTCTCACACCCAAAACTGACTGCTGAGCCTGTACTCCGGGCCTCGGTGAACCGGCGCCCCTTTGAGACAAGGCTGACAGTGTGACCCACTCCCTTACCCTAGAGCAGCAAGCCAGGATAGCTATTAGGGACTGCAGTGCTACTGAGAACACAACGCCTCAGAGAGAGGCTAGGATGAAAAGCAGCTTGCGGCTCAGCACTCGGAGCAGCCACACCTGCTCCCCTGGACATAGGGGAAACTGTCCTCTTGTTTCTTCCTTCTCGACCACCTCTGCCAGCTCCAGTTTTCCTTCTTGGATAGGCCTTAGAAACTCCTGGCAAGAAAGGAGCTGGTAAGGAAGTTTAGCTGGAAAATTCTGCCTCTCTGGCTTCCTCCCTGGTCCAACCATTCTTGGCTGCTTCCTTGGCCCTGCTCTGTCTGTTCTCCCTGCTGGCTTCCCCAGGAACCCTGACACCCGAGATTACTCAAAAGTCACCCTGTACAACTCTACTGCTAACACACCCTCCCCTAAAGGAAGGGCTGAAGACTGTATTTCAATGAGAAAATAGCCAAGCAGATAAGAAATGTTCCTTCTTTTACTGTGTTCCTAGCAGACCTTGAAAATAGAACCAAAAGGCATATCAACTTTACTACTTGGGTCACCGCTGAGGGTGACATAGGAGTGGCTGACCTCTTGGGCCAAGATTCATCAGCCTGGGGTGGGGGTAGGCAGGGCCCGATGTTGGAGACCACTACGAAGCAGCTCTGAGCAGGATTTAAATTTTACTAATTGGCTTTCTATGTTTATTGGTGAGTCTGTCCTAGGCCTCGGCCCTTTGCCTGGCAATGGAAGCTGATTCATAGTAAGTGAACCTCTATGAATCACTGGTCCTGGCTGAGGCCTGTAGTAGGCCTGTAGTGTATCTCTGGCCTCACAGGGCAAGATAAGGCTACAGCTGAAGACACCTTGGCTCCTCCACTAATTAAGTAAATGGAGACAGCAGTTAAAGGAAGTTCATTCCTGCAGTCTCAATCCTACCATGAATGTTATTTTGGAGATAAGATGATTCTTCTAAATTGGCATAATTTACCACTTGGAGAAGTCTTTGAAGTGACTCCCAAGGTCCTGCTCATTTCCTGCACCTTTTTCAGTTTTCTCACCTTTTGTCATGGTCCCAATAGAAGTGGCTGATCCAGAGAGATTGAAGTCTTAGCCCTCAGAGTCTTGAGCTTAACTAAAGGGTTTTGACCCTCCTGGAGCCCTAAAAAAATCATACAATTGTCTCTTTTTATTTAACCTCCACCACACACTTGTTTAGGAGATCAGGGATCTAGAATAGGACCCGATAGCCCAGCCCCTGAAGTTGGCCAAGTAGAGAAAAGAAGCAGACCCTGTTCATGAGTAATCTCTCAGTAAAGACCTGCTGTGGTTATTCTGGAGTCTTTCCCAAGATGGTGAAGCTGGGACTTTGAAAAGTTAAAGAAAGGTTTGGGGTGGGGCACATGCAGGTTTTCCAAGACTTCAGTCCTGTTACCCCTTGTACCTCCATCCTTCTTTCAGGAGACATTGTGGGGAAAGCATGCCTTGTTTTGTCTAAGTGATGTTTTCTTTGATCCAAAAGAAATTCTGCAACATTATTGAGTGGAACCCTCTTGGCAGACAAGGAAGAATAGCAAGTCCAGGGATTACATGAGCAATAAAGATATACGGCTCTGGGCCTTTTCATTTGGAACTCAGTCTTGGTCAATATCAACATTTTATGGCCAGTCGATAAATCCGGGTATCAACCGCAGTGGAAGTGTCAATGCACACCGCCGGCAACTTGGTTTATGGTGAATCAAGACCTCGGACGAGACTTTAAATGTGCTGATGCTTTTTTCTGTGGCGTTTGTCACAGCTCACCCAGCCAGATAGATTTGATGTGTCGTGCTGGGGAAGGGGAAAAGGTTTGTGGCTCTCAGAGTATTAACAAGTTCAT
Source organism: Dolichotis patagonum (assembly GCA_004027295.1). Classification (NCBI taxonomy): domain Eukaryota; kingdom Metazoa; phylum Chordata; class Mammalia; order Rodentia; family Caviidae; genus Dolichotis; species Dolichotis patagonum. The sequence goes on along the minus strand of PVJX010035632.1, from coordinate 8,291 downwards.
TTCACGCTGATGCTGCGACAGAGGCCAGGGGAAGGTTTACAGAAGCCGCATTCATCAAGCCGGCTAGTCGCCCACGACATCCCTGGGGCTTGGAGCAGAGAGACAGGGAAGGGAGGGGCTGGCGGCTGCCACTTCCTGGGGGGGGCGAAATCCAGATTTTTGTTGGCAGGGGTAGGCAGTGGTTTGGAGGCTGCCATGGCTCCCTGGGGACTGCCATCGATGGTCTCACACCCTGCAGAGTAGAGCCAGATGTAGGCCGTGGCATCATTCACTTCTGCCTTCAGAAACTATTTGAGGCTAAAGGCGCTTTCCCTTCCCAGAGAGAGAGTAGCAAATGACTACAAAAAAGACCTTAACCCTCCATCCTGCCCCCAAGATTTGCAATGTGATCTGGTAGTTCCTTCATCAGAGGGTCCAGTCTATTCTCCTATTCTTTGAGCTGTTCTGTCACTTGCTTTGACCAATGGAATGCAGCAAGGTGATGACATGGCAGTTCCAAGCCTCAAGATCTCTATCCTTGTCTTTCTCCCAGCCTCTATCATGGGGAAATAATCAGTGTCCCGGATGATGAGTCCATGTGTAGAGAAGAGCCCAAGGTCCAGCTGAGGCTATGCTAGACACCCAGCCACAGTCTCTGGGCAGCCTGCCAGCTGACCACAGAAGCATGAGCCAGCCCAGATCAGCAGAACGGGTCAGCTGATCCGTACCCATCACAATGGCTATTGTTTTAAATTGGTGAGATTCGGGGCTTGGTTTTCTATGGAGTATTATTGAAGCAATAAATAACTGAGGCAGGGTTTATCAGGGGGTTTTGTTTTTGCTTTTGTTTTTTGGCGGGGGGAGTTTGCCATCTGAGGTATAGCCAAGGAAAATCACCCAAGGCCTTAAACCTGGAGTTTCTAATTCTCTCAGTTCTACCAGCTGGTGCTTAAAACCTGAAGTTTATATACTATACACGGGCAATAACAAACAAAGCCCAGCCTATCCTTTCCTCAAAATAGACTGCCAGCCTGCAAGTAAAATTGCTGCTGCCATTCTCTTATCCCCAGTTTAACTCATTCTCGGGGCAAAGGTTATGATTTCCAATAACTACCCACCTTTTAGTTCCAGGACTCTGGACAGCACCGCTGTTTTTGCGGTGACCAATGGGAGTGCTCATCTGGCCTCCCCCTCCTTACTCTGCTTTCTGAGTCACTGATTCGTTTGGTTTAAGTAGCCGGGGTTACTATCCGGGCTAAAAATATAAGTATATCTGTATTTTTTATTCTACTGCTGCTGTAACAAATTACCATGAACTCAGTGGCTTAAACAACATAAATGTATGATGTGACTATTCTATGCATCAAAAGCCTGATGTGTGTATCACTGAGCTAAAACTGAACTATCATCAGGGCTGTGCCCCATTCTGCAGGCTCCAGGAGAGAATCTGTTTCTTTGCGCTGAGCTAAAACTGAACTATCATCAGGGCTGTGCCCCATTCTGCAGGCTCCAGGAGAGAATCTGTTTCTTTGCTTTCCACTTTCTAGAAGCCACCTGCAACACTTGGCTCCTGGTTCCCTCCTCCATCTTCAAACCTGAAGCAACAGATCAAATCCTTTTCATTCCATGTCTTTTTGACCCATTCTCCTGCCTCCCTTTTCCACTTTAAGGACTTAGGTGATTGAGGGCCCAAATGGATAATCTATCTCTCCATCTCAAAGTCCTTTGTTTTAATCACATCTGTAAAATCCCATTCACTTTGGGGAAGTTTTACATACTAGAAGGTTTACACGCTAGAATATAATGCAAAATAGGTATCTAAATAAATGGCCATTTAAAGTTTTTAAAAATGAGAAAATCAAAAGAAACATAAGTGAAATGTGATAAAGTTCAAAGCAGGAAAAGATAGGGAAGGTACAGAATGGATAAGAAGAGAAGAAAAAGAATCTGAAGAGTTTTTTTGGGATAATTTAAGGAAGCATAATATAAATTTAAGTGCTAAATTTATGAGAGAAAAATTTAGGTAAACGTTAGACAAACTTTTTTCTGCAAAAAGAGTAGTTGGTAAATATTAAGTTTTAGAGTTCATGTGATCTCTGTTTAACTCTCAACTCTTTCGTGGTACAAAAGCAGCCATAGGCAATTGGGAAATGTTGGGCAGACCTTAGTGAGGCCTTGAATCATGCAAATAGGAGGCATTGGGGCTTTCCTCACAATCCAGATCAGCAAGTGAGCTTCAGGGTAAAGAAAAAAATGTGTCCTTTATCCCTTAGCCAGCAAGTGACCGTGATGCCACCTTCTTCCACACACAAAGAAGGATCCAGCCTGCACCCCACACAGAGCTAGCCCTAGGTATGCAGAAGATTCTAGGTGTCTGATGGGGTCTGGGTTTGGCTTCCATTTCATTTGTAATGCAATGGTGGGAAAATGTTTCTACCTGATGAGAATCCCTAATGAGCTGCTGAGGACTGAGCAGAAAAGACCAGCCTCAGCCTCTCCTCAGCCCCATGCTCACCTCTCCCCATTCTCCAGGCAGTAAAGGGTTCTTTGCCAACCAATTAAACCATAAAAATAAAAACATAAGAGCCCAGGCACTCTACTGGTTCCTTTCTTCCTCTCCTGAGGAGGACACCTCCATCTTACTTATTTTGTATGCACACTGAATAGTGTCACCTGCTAATGATGCCACCTGAACTATGCATAATTGGTCACAGGTACCCCATGGGTCCTGGCAAAGTCCTTCTCAGAGAAAAAGAAAAGGAGGAGAATACAGCATCTGACCAGCCACTGGAAACACAGGACCACAGGCCCAATTCCTACTATGACCTGCTAGACCAAAATCCCAGTCGCAAAGAATTTTGCTCAATGTTCTGTTCAGAGAATATTTTGATATCCCTACTTCCTTCCAGTTGACTGGTTTTAGAAACATCTGGGTTAGTCCCAGAGTGAATTGATTCACTACAATAATTTCTAGAAAGAAAATGAAAACTCAAAACATGCTGGAGGTAGTTTATAGTTCAATAAAAAAAAATTGAGGTTCAGTTTGAGGTTCTGGTTGTCCTTATGTCCAAGTCCCTGTATCAGAGGGAGCTGAATTTTCGAAACTGTAAAAGATTTTTGTGTAATTCTGTGTTGTGAATGCATAGGATGAAAATATTTGGTGGTGGCAGAAAAGGGAAGTTATTCCAGGCTGTAGATAAATTCCCTTCTGGGTTCCATCAGTGGGACAGAGCCTCATTGCTGGCTCTCTGACTAAAAGGGGAAGCACACACTTAACCCCAAGGGAGCACCCACTACTACTAAGCAAGCTTCTGCTCTAGGCTAAAACACAAAGCACAAAACCTTTCAGCAGCCACCGAGCAAATCAAAACAGAGTGAGGGTTGCCAACCTTCATTGTACATTGTTTTCACCTAGGGAGTTTTTCAAAATGCCAGTCTCAAAATCCACCCCCACAGATTCGGATGTAATTGGTCTGAGACGTGACTTGGCTGTTAGAACTTTTAAGTGTACAACTACAACTGAGAGCCACTAATCTACAGCAACGCTTCTCACACTTTTGTGTGTACAAGTAGCTTGAGTCTGGTTAAAATGCAGATTTTGATTCAAATAGATCAAATAGATCTGGCCTAAGTGCAAGATTTGGCATTTCAGGTCTGGGGGTTTAGCTCAGCGGCATAAGTGCCTGCTTGGCAAACGTTGAGGTCCTGAGTTCAATCCCCGGCACCAAAAAAAAAAAAAAGATTTGGCATTTCTTACGCCAGGGAAACACCAATGCTGCTGGCCCATGGAACACCTTGAGCAGAAAAGTTCAAATGCATCATCCTGAAGTAACCCTACATTCATATTTGCCAGGACTCTGTCAACTGCAATCAGTACAAAGTCAACTTAAATTGGAATAATCAAAGGGAGGAATTTATTGGTAGAAATGAATGGGAAGTCCAAGGACAGCTGTAGCTTTAGATGTGGCTGGAGCTCAAATCGTCCCTAGCACCATCTGTTTCTTCTCTGCTTTTCCTTGAATTTGCTCCATTTTTCAGGTAGGCTCCTTCCATGGGACAACAAAGTTGGTGGTCCCAACCAGTCCCAGGCTCACTTTGTTCACACAGCTAGTGAGGCCAGAGAAAGGAGACTGTCCCTCTCTCCCTCACCTGAAAATAGCTCATCTTGTCCAACTTGAGTCATCTCCCCACTGCCAGGCAGGGCTAGGCAGAGAGCTATGGTTAACAGCCTCACCTGAACACACAAGTAATGAGGAACAACAGTTTTCCAAAGGCAAGAATGGAGAGCAAACTCAATAGAGCATATATCCTCCATGTGGTGCAGGGTAAGCCTCTGGGCACCCACCTTTCTCAGGCTCCCTCTCTGCCTCCCCTTCTCTCACCCTGGGTTCTGACATACCATCACTCTTCCCTGCTCCTCACATGATAGGCTCAGGTCCTCCCAATCTCACAGCAATTTGTTCCTTAGAGATTCCCTCCAGTCAGATGCCAACATCCAACGTGTGCAGAAGCCATGGAAGAGGCTCTTAGCATCCTAGCTCCCTCCATCTTCTTTGATGTCCATAACCCAAAGAAAGAAGGCCAAGAGTCAGACTGCTCTTCAGAGACTGAAGGAACTTTCGAGGGCCACATGGTTTCACCACACAGGCACTTTACAGCTGAGAATACTGAATCTCACACTAGCTGAGGAATGTGCCTAAGAACCCTCAGGCAAAGACTGGCAGAACCAAAATAAGGCAGATTTCCTGACCCCAGGCCAGCACTTTGTTATGATATTGTGTTGCCTCCTCAGTGGTTAAACCAGGATTGGCTGTGGGCCTTCCTCAGGCTTAAAAATGATTTTTAGATAAGAAGTAGTAGTAGTAAGATGGATTTACCACCAAAGCATTCAGCCCATAGTGGTATCTAACCCACCACCCCTGTTTCTTCTGACTTCTCAGAGTCAAAGTGTATGAGGTGCTCATGTGACATGAACATGGGTCCATGTGGAGTAGAGAGGGATGAATTCAGACCTCCCTAAACCTATCCAAACAGTCTGTTTTAACAAATGTCATTGAATAACTTTTTCTTTAACAGCACCCCACAGGGAGGAAAACAACAACATAACTGCACTAAAGAAAGACCCTAACCTTCTGAAAGGGACTTTAAAGCTGGCAGTTTTATCACTCCTTAATATGATTTATAATACTTGTTAGGTTTTCGGTACAATAGAGAGGCATAAAAGAAAAAGAGGCCTTTATTAAGAACAGAGAGGAGTGCACAACTCACAGGGCTCCTCCTCTGACCTGAGACAAAGGGAGCCGACTCTGGCCAGACGCAAAGTGTGGGAAGGGGGGTTAATGACACATTAGGAACTGATTGGAGTTTTCTTCTCGCACTGGAAGGGAAAGAGGAAGTTGTATTCAGGGCTAAGGGGAGAAGGAGGAGGAAGTGATCACTAGGGAGATAGGCTGCTGTTTTTTGGCCTTCCACCATGTTAGACCACCACCATAATATTCAGCAATTTATATGCAGGCAGGAACCTGTCAATAACAACAATAACTAACATACATAATACTTAACATATGTGAAAGGTTCTTGCCCTAGTATAAATTACTGTACAATTATGGTGGTGGTCTAACGTGGCGGAAGACCAAAGCAGGAGCACCTGCCACTTCCTGCTTCTTCCTCAGCCCTAATTGCAACTCCCCTTCCTGTTTGTGTGTGGGGGGATTCCAATCAGCTCCTCACAAGTCCTCGATGCGGCCCTAAGCACCACCTTTTGACTTTTCAAAGGTTACATATGTCCCATACCCTCCATATTCCAGTCGAAGGAGACAGCACAGCCACCATGGGTTGTGTGCTCCTTCCCGTGTCCTTACCTCAATAAACCTGTTCTTCTTGTACTTTTGCTTCTCTATTGCACCAGAAAATTCTAACAATATGACAGGCCCATTCTAAGTTTTTTAAAATAATGAACTCCTTTAATACTTAAAAATGCCCCATGAGATTGGAATTGTTATTATTCTATTTGTTAGTCACTTTCTTGTTGCTGGGACAAAATACCCTCAAAGTGGAGAGATATTTTGGCACATGGTTCCAAAGGTTTTTGTCATGGTTGGCAGGCTCAAACAGAGAAATACTATCATGGAAGGACCTGCTGTTGATATAGGGGAATGAAACTCCTGACCTACTATGTCTGGTATGAGCTCGTGTTCTCTAAAATCGAAGAATGAATTTTAGGAACAATGGAGGTGAAGAGTACAATATATTTATTGAGAGAAAGAAAGCTTCTGTCTGAAGAGAGACAAAAGGGAGTCCCAAGTGGGTTGCCCAGGACTCTGTCTTTTCCAGGAACTTTTATAGAGTAAAACCGTGGGTTCAAGGCGGGGGAAGACTGGAAGCTCACAAGGCAGATGGGCATAAGGTGGGACATAACTATAGTTAGCCAATAAGATCAATAGTTTAGGTAAAATTGATTATGTTGGGGACAAATGGGGAAGCAAGCCATGCAGAAAGCGGGCATTCTTAGAGAGCAGTGACTCTTCCCTAGGAATTGGAATGGTGACTCCTGACTTCAAGGTGATCCAGACTTAATATCTAAGGATTATACTTAAGGGTGTTGTTACAGATTAAAAACTGGTGGTCAATTTAATGCCAGCAGAATTAAATCACCATGCTGCTGAGCATAGATGTTTCACCTGAGGAAAGTTGCCAGCATAAATAGAGACGTAGAAGAGAAGGATGCGCTAATGCATTGAGGCATTGAGGCATTGAGGGTTCTCCTACATGTTGCTGTTTAAGCTGTTAGGTTCTCCTGGAGAAGCTCTGGTCCTCACATCAAGCACTGCTTCCTGGCTCCGGAGGGGAAGACGTGTATCGCTTGGTCTCCAGGATGAGCTCATCATGCTGGCTTCCTGGCGTGCACTCGACTATGCTTATCACTGGAGGAGCTCAGGACCTCTGTGTCACTGAGGATGGCTGTGGTGCTTTTCAGGACAGCCCTGGTCTTTGTTGTGTGTGTGACTTTTCAGCTCCAGCCTGGAACCTCTACAGACTGCAAGCCAAAATAAACCTTTCTCACTTTGGGTATTTTATCTCAGCAAAAAGAAGTTCACTAAGAGGCCTTTACTGAGAACACAGAGAGGAATGCACAACTCGCAGGGTTCCTCCTCTAACCTGAGACAAAGGGAACCAGGGTTTATATGGACTCTGGCCAGAAGTGGAGTATAGGGAGGGGGATGAATTACACATTAGGAACTGATTGGAGTTTTCTTCTCATGCAGGAAGAACATATATAGCATATAATACTCAATCTACTTTGAAAGCTGAGATAGGTGATTTCCAAATGAAAGAAAGAAGGCCCTGATTTTGTCTGCTTCAAAATTTCTATTAATGTTTGAAACACATCAAAACCCCAATGTTCACACATTACCCTCATAATTCCAGTTTGACTTTAAATGCAGCCACTTTATCTGCTGACTTAAACACAGTTGTTATTCTCCCCTGAAATAACAGATTGAGTTCATAAAGCTGGTTGAATATGTCACACAAGTAAGCAAGTTTTGTGATCCATTCTGTCACTAAAATGTGCTACCAGTAGTGACTGTTTTTCTAAAAGAAATTTCTAGAGAAGCTCTCATAACTCAAACATTTAGACCAGTGATCGATCTCACTTCTGTGTAGAAGAGAATTCATGTGTGTTCTGCTTCCGTCTCCTCACAAAGTGTGCAAACAGATGTGAGTTATGGGTGTATACACTATAATGTGGTTGGTAATTTTAATCACATCCTGAAAATTGTTATTAAATTCGGTGACACTTTTTTTTGACAATTGGCATTTGTTTATGAATGACACAGTACATGGACTCATGTTTAGAAAAAAACCTCTTCGACCCTAAAAACCAGAATGCCACCCAATCATGGAAGCTACTCCATACAAAATGACCAATTTAATTTTCCTGACATGAAATCAAAGATGTAAATAGTTCTGCAACTGCAGAGGTGTTTGACGCAAAAGTGCATCTCATATCCTCATGCATACCTCTTAAAAAATACAGCACACAAAAACAAGGAATATGTCTAATTATTAGTGTTGATAGACTCATCAACCTGCATTATGTACCATAGTGACTCTTTAATCCTCTCTAACAAATTGTGCCTCGATATCTTCTGAAATGTCATCAATTCATCTAGTTATAGTGAGAGCCAAAAGAGGAACATGTGCCACCTTTTGAACTACACCCTTGTCCATGACAGATGTCCTTAGCAGCAGGCAGGATCATCAGTTCACCAGCAGTAAAGGGCTCCTTGGCTTTAGCCATGCAGCTAGCT
>PVJX010035631.1:0-18098 GCA_004027295.1 Dolichotis patagonum | reverse complement strand
ATGGAGTCTTTAGTTTCCTGATAATCTCTTTGAATCTGTTTCATGAATTCTAGGTTTTTCCTGAATTCTTCATTAAATTTTTCTCTTCATTTTTGTTCCTCCATTCTTCTGTCTGTGCCTTCTTGAGAGGTGCCCAGCCCTTCTTTTATTAATCTACTTATCTCTTGTTTAATTTGAATTAATATTTCAGTTTTGGTCCAGCTTACAAGGTCCTGAAGATATCTCTTTATGTCCGCTAATGCTGTGTTTCATGTTGCATTCTTGCTGCCCTCAATCTCTTTTGTATTTACCTCTCCCGGATCAATGTTCTCAGGGCTGGGGGCTGGGAGTGTTTTCTTATTTCTCCCTTTTGTCATGTTTTTGGTTCCTTCCATACAAGTGTACAGTGTAATTCCCAGACCCTTTTCTTGTTGGTTAAAGCTCCTCTAGAGGGCGCAGGCCAGGAGCTTTAGCCCTCTTCAGTAGGTTATCAGAGATTAGAGTTCACCCAGGGGCAGTGTGCGCTAGCTCCTCCCCTGCGGGCCAGTCAACCTCTGCAGGCCTTCACTGTGTCAGCGTGCACTGATCTCAGGGAAGTATTATTGTAGCGACTCACTGTCTCCCTGACAGGGGCGCGGCCTAATCCAAGCAGATTCCACCAATCTGTTCGGCGAGGGGAGCAACCAGCTGAAGCCACTTCCTTATGGAGTTAGGGCTGTCCTGCCCAAATCCAACGTGTCATCCAGTCGGTTACCCCTTTCCCGTGGGAAGGTCCCATTCCCACCACTCACCACATGCTGATGCCCATCCGGAGAACTGCAGGACTCCCCGACCTCTGACTTCAGTGTGGCTGCGGTGGGAATTCACGGTGCCTCTGGGTGGGTCAAGCGCAGGGACGGTCCGGGTGAGCTGGATGCAGGGCTGTTCAGCTCCTCGCTCCGGCGGCTCAAGCCAGTCGCTATGGTGCGGATCGCTTGTTCAGGTCGGGCAGGAATTCAGGTGTCTCGAGGAGGGCGCCGTGCTCGCTGACCTTAGCTTCTCTGATGGTAGTCCCAGGACCTCATATTCGAGTGTTTTTTTGTGGTTTATTTTTTCCCTGGGTTGTGAGAGTCCATCTCTGTTTGGGTCTCTCCGGGGTGTTTTATTCTGGCATTTGAGCTGTCTCTCTCAGAGAGGGTCTCTCTCCTGCTACCTACCAGTCCGCCATCTTGTTCAATCCCATAAAAATCTAAACTCATGCTTTCTTTGCACAGTTTTAATCTACTGTTTTACATGTTAATCCTAAATTATTCAATTACCTATGATTTTAATTTATTGCATGTAAAAATGACTTATCAGTATAATCCAACTGGAAGCTCAGTTTTGATACCATAGTCTTGAAATTTATTTATTTCGTTGGTCTTCTGACCAAGATGTTTCTTCACACATATGCTATAGTCATACAACAGTTTCTATTCCTTAATTGAATGGGCTTTTTGGGGTATTGATATTTGTACCTCCTTTTGAATCTTGTATTTAATCACTATAATACAGATTTAAAGAATTACAAAGCATATTCCTTTGTTACTGGTTTTTATTGTCTGCATTTTGGTTTCCCTGCCTAACTGATTTATTGTTCTCCTGCTGGTTCCTTTACCCTTTTTGGTGTGAAATTTGGCCATAAGGAATAGGGAAAAGAATGAAGTAGTGCAGTTAATTGTTACAGGCATCTTAGAGTTCCGATTATTCATTTTTAGCTGAGTTTTAAAGTCTTTTATAAACATTGTAATTTTATAATGAAAACTGTTATTTACTGAAAATTCCATCATTTATTACACACGATACTCCAGATATTTGACAAGTGCTAGCCTCTTAATATTTTAATGCTTAACTCCCTATTATTTCATTAAAAAATAACAGTGATGTTGTCTCTAAAGATGCAAAAAGATACTTTGTCATTTTGGAGATCCTTTACCTTTTATTAGCATATTCACTGGAAGTGTATTCAGTAAGATTAGCTTGAGAATATGTGAATCCAAAGTATTCATATACATGCACTCTTTTGCAATAGGCTAGTTACCTGTATAATGCTTCTCAGTATTGTGAGTTACAAAGAGAAATACCTTTTGATGGATACAATGCAGGTGTTCTGGAGACAGATTATTTCTCTCTGCAAGGTGGTGCTTTTTTTTTTGTTTTGTTTTTACAAAGTACGTCCTTGCACAAAATAATGCATTTTAAACACAAAAGTGTCTATTATGTTTTCTGTCCTTGAATGAGAATAGTTTTTGAAATTTGGAAATGTCTATTATCTCATTTATCAAATGTCGCACTGCGGTTTTGAGGCATTGGAGTTGGGACACCAGCTGTGCAGTAGCATGTGAGAGGAATGGTTGCTGCCCTTAAGGCATGCACTTCAGCAATAGAGGCATTTACTTTTCAGTGTCTCCCAAGGCCCATGAGGATGCACACTTATTTATCCTGAGAGTATGGATCTCACATGCGTTTGTCCCGAGGGGTTGACTCTGTAGAAGAGAACACTTACGGGTAAGTATCAAGCTCTTGTGTTATGTTCCAGAAAAATATATTAGAAGTCAATTGATTTTAGCAGTGATAAAATCTCTTAGTCTGTGCTGGTTTCTCAACAGTGGGCAGTACCAGATGTTGAAGTCAGCATAACAAGAGAAAAACCCAAATCCTGATAACACTTGAGGATTTTTCGAAAATTAAATTCAAACTAGTTGAGGCAAATGTTGTTGCGGGAGTCAAGACTAAGTCACGCAGTAAGAAGAATGAAGCCGGGGAGCTCCTCCTGTTCTTCTTTTCACACAGTTTGCATGTGTGCAAGCCCAGGACTTAATGACTTTAGAAGGGCAGAATTCTGCTCTTGGAACTTAAGACAGCAGACTCATGTGAACTGGAATGTACTCTGTGGCCCTCAAAATTTATTTTAATACTTCTTTGCAAAGTTCTTTCTGTTTCTAAATAAAAGCTATGCCTCCTGAAACCTGTAAGTGATGCATACTGGCCACGTCAGATCTTCTGAAGTGTTTCCTAAATTCAGAGTTGTTAGTGTGGAACAACTGTTTATGTTAGAGGCAGTGAAACAAAAGAGATGGGAACCAGTTATTGCATCTGTTTTATACCTTAATAGTCCTTCTGTTTTCCTCTCAGCCAAAAACTTAGTTGAAAAAACTTGTACAGTAACATTTGTGTATGTGATGTGAAAGCTCAGAACAGCTCACAACAAAACAGCCACCTACATTATGTGATAGGTTTCCTGGGAATGAACTATAGGACGGAAACGTTTGCACAGCTAATGCCACTGCCCAGTCGCCTGCAGTACCGCACGAAAGCTTAGTTAGGACCGATGTAATCCTTAACCAATGATGAATGGCCAGACTGGATCAATAAGGAAGAATCCCTGCTTCAGAGTGCTTTGGCTTCTGGTGGGCAAGAGTTTAGTGGTAGAGTTGCTAGTTATTAGCTCAGTGGTTCTCCACAAAATACTGCACTGCTGTTTCCTCTGCTGTAGCATGTGTGTGTTACTGTCCATGTGATGACTGGGGTGTGGTTAGTCCCTCTGTCCACATCAAGGAATTTGGGCATAGGCTATTAATCATGGTTAGAGAGATAGCGGGGCAGCAAATGACAGAAGCAGCTATTATGGGCATGCTGGGGATTGCGAATGTGTAACTATGCGAACAGTTTTGTTTTACCTTCTCAGTCTACCAGTCCCTGATCTTGAGGGCTCACTTCAAAATCTCTTGAAGCTACTTTTTAAGAGGTGTGGAAAAATGTGTGTGAAGGGAGAGGCCATCTGGAGCAGAAAATTTAGGTGAAAGGGTGTGAGCTATTTAGCCATCCAGCGATTATTTAGCAGGATGCCTGCTTTCTCATAGGACTTGGGAGTCTAGTAGTGGACAGACAGAAGTTCCTACAGTCATGGTACTTATGTTCTAGTTAGAGGACATAGACCGTAAACGAATGAGTATATTGTGATGTTGGACAGTGGCTATGAATAAGCCTGTAAAGGGGGTGATGAGAGCTGGGGTGGGGTAGCTTTCAGTTTAAAATACGGTACTCAGGGAAGAGCTCGTACAAAGATGAAGTTGAGTGGAGTTTGAAAGAGGTCAGTTGTGTGGCAGTCTGGCCACAAAGGGAGATTGAGAACTTCTGTATATCACTGAGAAGACTTTGAGTGAGAAAGAAAGCATTAAAAAAATTTGAGCAGAAATGTGACGCGATATGACCTATTTCTTAAAAAGAATCTCTGGGCTGTTACGTAGAGACTATGTAGCAGGGGACCATGGAATCACAGGTTGGGTAAAGGTTATTAGAATAATTCAGGCTGGAGATGATGGGGGCTTGGATAGGGCGATAGTGTTAGAGGTGACAAGTGTTAACTTCTTGGTCTGCTTTGAAGGTAGGTCCTTCAGGATTTAGCTAGTCTTTTGGAGTGAGAGAATAAGAAAAATTAAAGATGGCCCTGAAATTTTGGGCTGAGCAGCTGAAAGGGCAGAGCTCTCATTTACTGTGTGCTGAGATGAAGACGACTGCTGGGAGGGCAGGTTTGGAGTGGAGATCTGTGAACATGTGGGCAAGTGAGAGTCCTACTTGATATCCAGGGGAGTGCAGACGATGATAACTGGATAGTCAATGGCCATTACTTAAGGGGTCATTCGCACAGAAGTTGCTAAGTCACAAAAACTTTTTAAGTAACTTAAATCATTATGAAGATGGTGCTGTAATTCACATTTTTTATAAGGAAATAATACAGAAAGATTGGGTTTCCTAAAATCACAGAAATAAAAGTTTTTGACTATGAGTTCCATGGTGTTCATATGTTCTGGTAACTTAGTTACAAGATAGACTTACAAAGGAATCTCTATAACTGATTGAATGCAAATATTTTTAGCTGCCTTTACATTATGCACACAGATGTACACAAACCACAGAGACTTTAAGAAGTATAAGTAATGTCTTTGATGAGGTTTAGTTTTTTTATTCAATGTGTTGAAAGCTTATATTCTAATGTAGGCTTTAACTCTGAATATGCACTTAAAATTTTTAAATGTGATGGAATGTTATTAATATAAGCGATTTTAAAAAAATCAACATAGTAATTTGTGTTCCTACCAGTTGCTTGGGAAAATATTTGCACACTTTTTTCTAGTACCAGGGATCAAACTTACAACCTTGTGCTTGCCAGGCAGGTGCTTGTGCTGCTGAGCTGAATCCCCAGCCCTTGCACACTCTTAAGTGTGTTCCTTTTTACAGTGGAATACATAATTCTATTTCTAAGGCAGAAATATAGGTAATGAAGACACATATGATTGCTTGAGCTTTGACATTATTTCTAGGTAGGATGGCATCTGTATACCAAAGCAAAATGGAAATTTCAATTCATTGAAAATACCTACTCTTGTTTAAAGGTTTATGAACTGTTTGCAGACATGGGATATTATTTATTCTATAAATTCTTAAGACATTTAAGGTACCTGTGGTCTAATTAGTTAAATTATTAGGAAGAGATTAATATACTTCACTTAAAGTAGTAATATGAGTTATATATTCTTAAAGGTCATATATAGTAATTTGTGGAATATGATGATGTATAGTTTCTGTGTCCTTGGAGTTTTAAAAATTGTGGCTTTTGCCCTCTCATCTCTGTAAATAGCAAAGTCTTTTTGATCACACAGGAAGCCTTGCATGTTGCGGGAGTGGAAATGCAGTTAACGGCCGCAGTGTCATTTCTGACCATTCTGCAGGAAGAGTCAGTGTCCATCCACACGTACGCCCACTCCTTCCTCCAAGTTATTCTCCTGTACCTGGAGCACAGGGACACAGGTCAGCACCCAGCATGCCAAATTATATGTTTGTTGATTGTTTCTTGTAAGTAGCCATGCTGCTGTTTGAATTCGGTGGGCCTATGGAGCGCAACTGAGAGACCAAAGGAGTGACTTAAAACAGCCATGACTGTCTTTTTTACAAAAGACACAAAATTAAGTATCCTTGCAAGGTGAATAGCTCATTGGTTCATCTTGGGATTTGATTTATACTTTCCTCTTACGTGTTTTTTATTTTACTTTGTGTTTATAGTATTATCATACAGCAAAACAGCACATCTTGGGTTAAAGATACTCCCCACATTACTGTTAAATTTATGAAAATTTTCTGGATGTTGGCTAAGACAAAAAATAGAACTTCTTAGAACAGTAATAAAATAATTATATAAATTCCTATTTTATCATAAAATGCTATTGTACTTATTAAAGTCTGGGTTGAAACTGCATTTGTGAGACAGTTAACCTGTTAATGTCTGTGTCCATCAGGTGTCAGCAATGCGTGGCTGGAGACGCTTCTGTCTGTGATAGAAGTATTGCCAAAAGAAACCCTGAGACATGAGGTAACACTATGGTTTACGGTTGCTTTTTGGGGAAGAGCGGTTGGTAAATATTAATGTCTAAGTATTTTCTTTTGTTAAAATTGTTTTTAAATGACTAAAATTATTTTCCATTCTGAAAGCAACAAATGCTCATTGTAGATCATTTGACTAGTACAGGTAATAGAAAAAAGAGAATTCATGGTTTATACTTGGACACTTAAGATTTTTGATTAAGATTAAGATTTTCCATGTCTGTTGTTGTTGCTTGCCATGTTAGTAATCATGTTGAATCTATATTATCATTTTCTGTTGAGTGTTATTTTTCTGTTATTTTGAACTCATTTGATAGTAGCTGCAAAAACGGTTTACTTACTAAAAATTCAAGGCTTTCAGCCTTAAAATTTATCATCAAAATAAAGCATTTGGAGATTATACTGCAATAAAATAATTTCTTTAATGTAGAAAAGTAGAGTTGCTGAGTCAGAGAGGCATTAATATTAAGCTCTTGACCAACAATATGTGAAAATGCTGTTTCTTTGGATTTTTATCAGCAGTGATATTCCAATGTAATTTGTTGGTTTAAAAACAGAATTACATCTTAATTAAAATTTTAAATTATGCTTTTGGCCACTTTTTATATGTTAGTGTCACTTCTATTTATTTTTTTCTATTTATTCTTTTGGTATTGTCTGATCTTATCTTTTGATCACTATTTATATATGCCATTTGTCAATTAAAGTTGCTAATTTTTGTTACATTAGAAATGTATTACTATAAATATTCCCAGTTTGTTTTTTATCTCTTGTCAACATTGTTCAGTAGTTCTTCTTGATAGATTTTTAAGTAAATTAAAATGAGAGAATAGGAAAAATAGAAAGGAAATTTATCCTTAAGTGAAATGATTTTAAATTGTTTGAGCATTATTTATGTATTTCTTTTCAAATATGCCATGTTTTAAAAAAAGAAAAACTGGTTACCCATTAAGGAAACATCCTGTACTGATGTCATTAAGAGCCTTTGTCCTCTCACTGGCCTCATGCACTTTTATTTCTAACACAGTGCCAAAGTACGTTCTTGAAAGGGGGAGAGTTTATCCAGTTCTAAGGATTTTTCTATACTTGAATTTCCTCCTGTCTCAGCTTTCCAGAGTGTGAAAATTTGTATTTCAAAAATATACTGTATGCGTGTTTAGGTCATTGAAGGATTCACCATGAGTTTCAAATTTTTTGTTCCTGTTTTCAACTGCATAATTTGTTACTATCTTTAATCCAGATGACAAATGAAGTGATCCAGATTATGAACAATCATGTGCTGCAAATAAGGCCGTTTTATAACATTTAGAACTTTGCAGTAGTCTCTGGAGAAAGGAGCTGGCTTTTCTTGGAAGGATGTATACAACTTCGTGAATTTGTTCTCTGAATCTTTTCCCTTTAGATTTTGAATCCTCTTGTTTCCAAGGCACAGCTGTCCCAAACGGTCCAGTCTCGTTTAATTAGTTGTAAAATTTTAGGAAAACTGACCAACAAATTTGATGCCCATATGTGAGTATTGTATCTATTTTCATCTCACCTATTAAATTGATTTAATATGCAGTGGCTGCATGGTTGATTCTGTTAGATTTGTATTATGCCATAGCACATACAAGTTTAGCTTTTTACTACCTTTGTAGAATTCCCCTATAGAAACCTCCTTATTCTGAAGCACTTCTCATTCTCCTGGAAAAGATCACTAAGGATGATTTAGCTTCTGCTTCCCATCTTAGTCTTCTCTGTCTCATTCCTAGTCTATTTTTGAGGATAAAATAGTATTATTTTAGGACTTTCAGCATTGATAAACATGACATAAAATTAGTATTTCTTTCATACAATATTGTTATGAATTTTGTTATTTTTAAGTTGTATGAGCCATGTTTATAATTCATATGCCACTCTGCTCAGAAGATAAATACCAAAGGCAAGAATGGAATGTTACGGGGTTGTGACAGGAGAGTAAAATATAAAGTTGAAGAATATTTTGGTTGATAGTTGCTAGAATCTGCTGTTTCCTTGCCATAGCCTACTATCTTAACTAGGCCAATCCTATATTAACCATGGTCTTTAATGAATTGTGTATGTAATTTGCAAGTAACTCATTACATCTAAATTTAATAGCATGGAAATACATTTAAACTATAAAGCCTTAACGTATATTGTTATTATCAAGGTAATTTATGTGTTTAAAGATAATTGTTTGAAAATACTAATTTTTTTGGAAACTTTACATGTTTCTTCTATCCCTTCCCTCAGCATTAAAAGAGAAATACTTCCTCTGGTAAAATCACTCTGTCAAGATGTAGAATATGAAGTACGATCCTGTATGTGTCGGCAGTTAGAAAATATAGCTCAGGGCATTGGGTAAGTGTACTTTCAACTCCCTGTGCCAGGGGGTTGTTTCTGCATTAGCAGACAGGCATGTCCTGGCCCAGTATTTCAGGAAAGCCTGTTACTGAAGGGTTACGGTGCCCTGTTAGCAGCTGGCGGCTTTCTGTGTCCCGGTGCAAGATCAGGCCTCCACCCCCTTGTTTGCTGCTCTCCTGCCCTCTGGGTGTGTGGCGCTCAGGAGGGAAAGGCCGGGCAGCTGGTCTGCTCTCTAAAGCCTGAGCCATGCCACGCTGCAAGTGCGGGATTAAAGGGAATCTTAGGCTGGGGATTTAGCTCAGTGGCTTAAGTGCCTACCTGGCAAGCGCAAGGTCGTGAGTTCGATCCCCGGTACCTAAATAAATAAATAAATAAATAAAGGGAATCTTAGACAAAAGGTATCTTTTTTGGGGGGAAACTTTTTTAAAAAATGACTCTAAATTGACAGTTATTTTTAGTAGAAGCTGCACTGATTTCATCTAGTTCTTTGTTTCACAAACAAGGACAGTCAGGTGATGGTGCTTTGTAACATTGTCAATATATTAAAAACATAAACTGCTTTTTAAGGCTTTGGGGAAACTAAAATGTCACACAGACTCAAGGCATAGGACTGTCCTCTGTCCTGTCTGCTCTTGCTAAGTAGGATTTAAGTGGTAAAGCTTAATGGTTCAAAAGAGTAATTAATTCCTTTGTTCTCAGAAAAAAACTTGTAATAAGTCTGTAGATCTAGGTGACCCTATTTGGATCATTGTGGAGCATAATTAATTCAGCCTTGCCCAGATCTGTGCTTATCAGTCAGGAGAGCATACTGTTGCCTTAATCACTTTATCAAGAATATGCCTTTATCTATTTTTTGTCACCTAACACTTTGTCACTGTCAAAAATAGAAGAGTCAAGTGTGTCCAAATTAGTCTTTGGAAAATTAATGTAGGACTATTTAAGGATTAATTTATAAAAGTAAAATTAGAAAAAAGCTACCTAGCTTGTTAAAGTTAGAATCTACTTGCACATCATATGCACATTTGTGCGAGTTCTTTTTTCCTAAGCGCATAATAGAGTTTTCATGTTATAGTAGCTGAAAACTACTAACACTTGATTCCTACTTGCGTTTGTGTTCCATTGTTGTAACAAGCTCTTGAAATAGCTACTTAGGAAGGGAAAGTTTTATCTGGTCTTGCGGTTGTCAGGTTTTAGTTCCTAGTCCATTGACTCTGTTGCTTTGGGCCAGTTTTCTTCCCAGTGTCTGGAAGCAAAGGAGGAGGAGGGAGGGGCTAAGACCCCACAGTCTCCTTTTAGGCTCTCTACTAACCTGAAGACCTCCCACTAGGCCACACTCTTAAATTTGTTACCACTTCTCAATAATAATCAAGATAACAAAAGTGAACACTTGGCTGTAATGAAGGAAAGGAAAATTAACAAGCTGTCAACTCTTTGTCAAAAAGTTCTTTAAAAATCTCCCTTTCCTAAAACAAGATTGAGAATTTGATGATGGGATGTATTGAGATGTAAAAGCTGCCAGGAAAAAGAAAATTTAAAATCTAGTTAAAATTAAGAAATAGTTTTTAAAAACTTAAAAGTAGAGTTTAAAAATTCAAAGAAGCATTATAAACAGCTAAGCACTGGTTAAAATTTATAGTCAGTCAGTAACTTAGAAGATGAATTAGCCTTCTTAGAATTCAGAAACAGAAGATACATGTGTGAAATTTAGAGACAAGCTACTAGATAACCCAGTAAAGATAAGAACGATGCTCCATGTGAACAGCTGATGTCATGATAAAGCGACTACATCATATGGCAGATGCAGTAATTTCAAACAATATAGAGGAAAACGTACTGCAAGACCTGAGTGTAAAGATGGAAGGAATAATCTTTTATTCAATTTCTTGGTCTCTGTCAATATTTTATGTCAGTTGTAACTCATGCCATCTTCCAGGCTTCTACCCAAGAAAGCTGGCCATATCTTAAGTCTCCTCTTCACTGAAGTGTGTAGCAGGGCTGGAGATGTAGCTCAGTGACATAAGCACCTGCCTGGCAAGTGCAAGGTTGTGAGTTCAATTTCCGGTACAAAAAAACAAAATCAGAATGTGTATCAGTGATAATGCTATCCTTATGAGGCATAAGCAGAAACAAAACGTTAAATAAGAACTATTTGTGATTGCATTATAAATATTGTATGTTCTCTAGAGGCATTTATTTAAAATTTCATTCTTTTAGGTGGATCATCAAGTGCCATGTAACATTTTTTGGCTAGAAATTAGTTATTCTAATGTCATGGTTTAAGTGAATGGAAAAATAATTTATTCCCTGAAGTCTTGATTAGATTTTATTTGGGACACTGCAGTTACTATTGACATTTTCTAATGAGTCCAGAATGTTTCCTGAAGTTACATAAAATGGAAAACTGTATTATAAAGTTTAATAAGAATTAGTCATTAAAATCTCTGTAGGTAACCCTGTTATGCTGGGGAAAGGAGGACTGATTCAATAATTATGAAATTACTGTTAGTTTCTGCTTCCTGTCTGCCCTCGCAGTTGGACTGCAGGCTTCTGGAGAAAAGCATTTTTGTACATCTCATTTTCTGCAGCACCTCACAGTCACTTGATTTTGGTAATTCTTGCTACAAGTTTCTTGATTTGATTTCTCTTCCTCTCTGGTTTTTGTGTAGGACAGAACTGACAAAGAGTGTGGTGCTCCCTGAGTTAATAGAGCTCTCCAGGGACGAAGGCAGCAGTGTGCGACTTGCAGCTTTTGAAACTTTGGTTAATCTTCTGGACATCTTCGACACAGGTAAATCTTCATGGGAATGCATCTTTGCTTCGGAACGAGGGAGCGAAATGGACTCATGTTAAGTGTTATGCTAACATACTACTATCCTGCTATCTTTTTGTGATTCTCTTTGTCTTTTGATGTCTTCTCTGCTTCCACTTTACCCTCTTGGCATCTGGTCCTGCTGCGTTTTCCATGCTTCTCTCATTTATCTCGTCACAATGACCTGACTTGTGTCAAAGGTTAAGAATTTGACTTGGGAAATAACCTTTAATTTTATGAGCTAAGTGAAATTTATCTGTAACAATCTCTTTTGAGAGTTTTCGCTCAATAACATTTTAATGCCAGAAATGTAGCCATGGGGAGAGAAATGGGGGGGCATCAGTGGGACTGTTTAAGGTGGTATTATAGTATTGTGCAAGTCAAGTTAAAAAATAACTAGCTGACCCACTGAGTGTAGAGACCCTGGACTAATGCTGAGTTTATTAGTAGACATTAACCATTTTGGTAGGGTGAAACTTAGAGGGTTAAGTGTCAAGACTTAGGTGTGAAACTCAGTTGTGTTATTGTAGGATTATTTTCACTGGGATTACCACTGTTTCATCTGAACTAGGAGAGTCTCTTGAAGATTATTGTCACATGACCAATAATTATATATGCAGGTAAACCAATACATGATCCATGACTGAATAAGCTCTTTTAATCATGAGGCATCCCCAGGATCCAAACTAGAAACTTTGGCATTGTCCTTGCTCTGTTCCCCCTTGCTATCCCAGCCAGCCTGTCACCAGATTCCTCCTGTCCTTCCAGTCCTGCGGCACTGACACGCCTATCCATCCCTTTTGCAGTTAGTAGATCACATACACCTCCATACGCCTCGTGCTCTGCTCTCCCTGGTGCCCTGCTCCGTCCGTTTTCTCCTAGCCAACCTCTCTTTCCTGTAGTTCCCAGTTCAGATTCAGTTTCTTCTCTGACATTTTTCAAATCCTTCAAATCCTTCACACCACGGTTGGCACATTACCGCTTGAAGGCCTAGTCTGACCTGTGGTCTGTTTCGGTAGACAAAGGTTACTGGAACATAGCCGTGGTCATTTGTTGACATGTTGCCTGTGTTGTTCAGTGGTGACAAGAGTTGAGAGGGTTGGATCAGATAGCATACAAAGCTTGTAACATTTACCAGAAAAAGCTTATACTCCCTTTATAGTGTCTATTAAAACTGCTCACATTGTGTGTGTGTGTGTGTGTGTGTGTGTGTGTGTGTGTTTTGCTTCTTTGCTGGCTTGAGTTTTTCAAGTTTAGGGAGTGTTTATTTTTTTATTTTAAAGAGAAAAAAATAAAAGTTTCAAAAGTTATATTCATAGTATTTATACAGAATACAAGATATAGACATGATATTTTGTCCTAACAATATTAGCACAAACCTTTCTTTTCAATGAACTAAGAGAAACTAGTTGTATAACTGTCTTGTGTATATGCATATGTATATATATTCAGTTTCTCACACTAGTGAGATAATATGTTTACACATATGGGTGTGATTTATTTCACTTTTGAGTATGGTCTCAAGTTGCATCTGTTTACCTATGAAAGTCTCAAGTTTATCCTTCCTTATGGATGAGTAGTACTCCATTGTATAAAAATACCACATCTTTTTAATCCATGTTGATGAGCATTTGGATTGTTTCCAAGGTTTAGCTATTACAAATTGTGCTGCTATAAACATGGGAGCTCATTTATTGCTGTGTTATGATGTTTTTAATTTTTTGGGAAGATGCCCAGGAGAGGAATAGCTGGGTGGAATGGGACCTCTAATCCGAATTTTTTGAGGAATCTCCACACTGATTTCTACAGTGGCTATTTCAGTCTACACTCCTAGCAACAGTGGAGAAGGGTTCCTTTTCCCCCACAGCTCCTCCAGCATTTGTTACTGATTGATTTCTTGATGATAGTTATTCTTTCTGTGGTGAGATGGAATCTCAGTGTCATTTTAATTTACATCTCTCGAATGACCAGTGATGTTGAACACTTTTTCATATTTTTATCTGCTATTTGCATTTCTTCTCTTGAGAAGTGTGTATTCATCTCAGATGGCCATTTCTGGATTGGATCATTGAATTTGGGGGGGGTCTGATTTTTTTCAATGCTTTATATGTTTTAGATAGAAGTCCTTTGTCTGAGGGACAACTAGCTATAATTTTTTCTCACTCTGTTGGTTGTCTTTTTCACTCTGTTGGTGATTTCTTTTGTCAAGCAAAAGCTTTTTAATAAGGTAAGATCCCATATGTTGGTTCTTTGAAGAGTTTTCCTCGCAGTCTGAGTTTTGTTTGTGAAGTCTCTGCCTACACCTATGTTTTTGAGATTCTCACCTATTTTCTCTGCCAGTAAATTTAGTGTTTCTGTTTTAATATTTAGATCCTTGATCCATTTTAACTTTAGTTTAGTGCATGGTGATAGACATGGTCTAGTTTTAGTCTTTGATATGTAGAGACCAGTTTTTCCAGCGCCATTTATTAGAGAGTATCTTTCCTCCAGTGAACATACTTGGTTGGCTCTTTGTCAAAAATAAGATTGGCATAGTGTGTTTGGGGTTCCATTTACATCCTCTATTCTTTTGCACTGATCCTCAGGCCTGTTACTTTGTTTTGTTTTTGCCAATACAATGCTGATTTTATCACAATATCTTTGTAGTATAATTTTAGGTCTGGGATTGTGATGCTCCCTGCCTTAGCTTTGTTGTCCAGAATTGCTTTTGTTATTCTGTCTCTTCTGGTTTCAAAATAATTTTAGGAATGTTTTCTCTAGATCTGTGAGGTGTGCTAATGGTATTTTGATTGGGATTGCATTAAATCTGTATAGCAGTTTTGGGAGTATGTGTTCATTTTTCTTATCCAAGAGCAAAGGATATCTTTCTAGTTTTGATATCCTTTTTGATCTCCTTTTTTTTTTAGAGTACTATAATATTTACTGTACAGATCTTTTCCAACTTCTGTTAGATCGATTCCTAAGTATTTCATTTTTTTAGATGCTATTGTGAAGGGTGTGCTTTTCCTAATTTCTCTGTCTGTGAGTTTGTTGCTTGTGTACAGGAATGCTGTTGACTTTTGAGGATTGACTTTATATCCTACAACACTACTGAATTTAGTTAATTAAATCTACAAGTTTTTTGGTGGAGTTTTTAGAGTCTTCTATGTAGAGTGTCCTGTCATCTACAAATAATGATAATTTAACTTCTTCCTTTTCTATCTTTACTTATTTAATGTTTTGTCTTGTCTAATTTCTCTGGCTAATGTTTCCAGAACTATATTGAATAGGAGTGGTGATAATGGACATCCTTGCCTTGTTCCTGATTTTAGAGCAAAAGCTTTCAGTTTTTGACCATTTAATATGATGTTAACTGTTGGTTTGTCATAGATGGCTTTTATAAGATTGAGGTAAAGACCATCTATTACAATTTTCTGTAGGATTTTAATCATGAATGAGTATTGGACTTTGTCAGAGGCTTTTTCTGCATCTATTGAGATGATCATGTGATTTTTGTCTTTGATTCTGTTAATATCATGTATTACATTTATTGATTTGTGTATGTTGAACCATCCCTGCATTCCTGGGATGAATCCTACTTGGTTCTGATGTATAATATTCTTGATGATTTGCTGCATTCTGTTTGCTAGTATCTTATTAAAGGTTTTTGCATCTGTGTTAGAGAGATTTTCCTGTAGTTTTCTGTTTTGGTTGATTCTCTGGTTTTGTAATCAGGGTATACTTGCTTCCAGGAATGATTTTGGAAGTCCTGCTTCCCTTTGATTTCTTTAAAGAGTTTCAGAATTAGTGGCATTAATTCTTCTCTAAATTTCTTATAGAATTCAATGTTGAATCCATCAGGGGCTGGGCTTTTCTTTGTTGGTAAACTTTTAATTACATTTTCAATTTTATTGGGTGATAGCAGGTTACTTAGAATTTCTATATCTTTTTTATTTAGTTTTGGCAGTTTGTGTGTAGGCATCTGTGCATTTCTTTTGTGTTTTCCATCTCATTAGAATATAGGTTCTCACAGTAAGTTGTGATACTCTCTGATTGAGTGATCTGTAATCAATCTAGAGCAGCACAGATTATTAAAAGAGAAGAGACAACTAGATAAGAAAAGAGCTTAATGAGGGGTGGGCACGGGGGAGTCACCACAGAGACAGCTGTGGCTGCTCTTCGGCAGACAAAGGGCAGGTTCTGCCTGATATAACCTCTGATGGGGGTAGGGCTCTGGGGACTGATGTGAGCTGATTTATTTTGTGAGTGTGCAGAGCATTGGGTAAACCTTTACATGCCTGAGCTTTGGCAGACTTTTGGGAGGGAGAAGCCATAAGGTCTTCTGGGAAGAAGGAGGTGTGCATTATCAGGGCACATCTTTGAACTGTTGCCATGATGATTGTGCTGTCTCTCAGACAGGGAACCTAACAATCTCAATTTCTGTGGAGTCCATTGTGATTTCTGTATTCCTAATTGCTTCAATTTGTGTTTTTTCTTTCCTCTTTTTGGTGATGTTGGATAATGGCTTATCAATTTTATTCTTTCAAAGAACCAACTTTTTGATTCATTGATTCTTTGTATTGTTTTGTTAGTCTCTATTGCATTAATTTCTGCTCTTAGTTTCTTCCCTTGTACAAGCTTTGGGTTTGATTTGTTCTTCTTTTTCCACAAGTTTGAGGTTCAACATTAGATTATTTGTTTGCATTTGTTCTGTTTTCCAAATGTGTGAGTTCATCATAAATTTTCCTCATAGGACCACTTTCATTGTGTCCCATAAGTTTCAGTATGTTGTATCCACATTATTATTTAATTGTGTATACTGTTTAATTTTGTCTTTAATGTCCTCTGTGACCCATTGGTTGTTCAGAAGGATGTTAATATCCATATGTTAATGTAGTTTTTGCAGTTTCCTTTGTCATTGATTCCCAGTTTCATTGTGCTATGGTCAGATAGTACGCATGGGATGATTTCAGATCCTTTACACTTACTTAAACATGTTTTGTCAGCTAATATATGCCTGTTTTGGAGAATGTTCCATGTGCAATTGAGAAGATGTATATTCTGATGTTTTTTGGGTAGAATACTCTGTAGACGTCTACCAAGTCCATTTGTTCACAAGCTTGGTTTAATTCTAATATTTCTGTGTTGATTTTTCACCTAGTTGATCTATTTGTGAGAGGGAGTATTAAGGCCCTGAACTACAATTGTGTTAGTGCTTATTTCATTTCTCATGTCTGTTAATATTTGTTTTATGTGGTTGAGTGGAACTGTGTTTGGTGAATAAATATTTGTGATTGTTATCTCTTCTTCTTGGAGTTTTTTAGGGAGTATTTCTTATCCTTCTGTTTCTACTTAGTGTAATGCTTATTCTATAAGAAACCAGTAAATCCTAGATGAATGTCATGTAATAAAAACAGCAGATATGGTCTGCAATGTGATGATATACTAACAGCAATAACAATAGTATCCATAGCCTGTTAAAGCATTTTATTTAATATTAGACAATTAAGGAATGTATCATTTCTGACAGTTTAAGCAAGCTGTGAAAGGTCTGGGGAGTATTTGGAAATGAGACTTGAGTATTGGTAATATACCAGAAGCTTATGATCTATGCAGATATACTCAAAGAATTAACTTTTTAAAGAACTATCTAAAAAGTAAAAGTGATAAAAATAATACACAGATAATATTTTAAGCTAACAGAACTTCAATAAAAAATGGAATGGTAAACTAGGCTTCCTGCAGCATGGTAGGAAGTGAATGTGAAAGAGAATTTTAAAAGCTCCTTGTACCTGCCTCTCATCCATTCATAGAAAAGGTATTAGAATTCTTTCATTTATTGAGACTCAAATCCTCGATCATTTTAGCTCTTTAATTATAATCTCTCTATATTTACTCCATGATCTGCAGAACTCCATTCGCAGTTTAACATTAAAAGTTTTCGAGAATTTCATCCCTTCCTTTATCTCTTCTTCACTGTACACTTTCATTTTCATTGTCTTTTAGGTATTTGCTATGATTTTGTGATTAATAGAAATTTTTCTCTTTGGAATTTGTGTCTGTGTATTAGTTTCTACAGGTGCACCGTGGGCAATTAATCTAATATCTATATTGTTTTGTTTTATTTTCCAGATGACAGAAGTCAAACAATACTTCCCTTAGTGAAATCATTTTGTGAAAAGTCTTTTAAAGCAGATGAATCAATTCTTATTTCTTTGTCTTTCCATTTAGGAAAACTATGCCATGGATTATACGGTAGGATATATCTTTTTTTTTAAATAATTTTATTTAAAGAGAAAAAAACAAAACAAAATAAAACAGAATAAAGGGAGCGACAATACAGTATTCCAAGGAAAAAAGGAAAAGTATAACAACAATAAAACCTAAGAAATTATTACTTGACAAATTACATACTGACTTCTTGGAAATAGTTGTTCAAATTACAAAGTTAAAACATGTAAAGTAGACATTCAAACAGTGAGACTGTTAACAGTTCTGCTCCACAATCTGACAAAAACAACAATATGGTCATCCATCTTACCCACTCAAATATACATGCAATTATATC
>PVJX010035630.1:0-18101 GCA_004027295.1 Dolichotis patagonum | reverse complement strand
ATTCTTTATATGTTCTAGACATAAGCCCTTTGTCTAAGGGACAGTTCATGAAGATTTTTTTTTTTGCCTATTTGTGGGTTTTATTTTTACTATGCTGGGCATGTCTTTTTACATGCAGAAACTCTTTAATAAGATGTGATCCCAGTTATTGATTCTGGGAAGTATTTCCCATGCAGTTTGATTCTTGTTCATGAATTCTCTACCTACCCCTATGTGTTCAAGATTTTTACCTACTTTGTCTTCCAACAGATTTAGTGTTTCTGTTTTAATATTTAGATCTTTGATCCAGAAGCACAATTTTTATTAGCCAGACATTGGAAACATCCTAAGTGCCCATCAACTGAGGAATGGATAAAATGATGTGGTATTTTTATACAATGGAGTACTACTCAGCTATAAAGAATGATCACATTGAAATATTTATAAATAAATGGATGCAACTTGAGACCACACTCATAAGCAAAACAAATCAAACTCACATGTATAAATACCATATAGTCTCCCTAGTGTAAGAAATGGTAAGTGTACATAAGATTTTAGGGTAAAAATGATTCCGCACTACATTGCTTTGAAGTCTTATAATGTTTTCATTCATCAGTTGGAATGGTTTTATTTTTTTTTATTTTATTATATAGGATTGTATGAACAGCTACTTTGAAGAAAACAAATATGGCAACCTTACTGACTTAATATCATCTTGCTTTGAAGTCCTACCATGCTTTTGTTCTTCTATTTCCATTGGTTCTATCATGTGGTGTCTTATTGGATTTTAATATGTGTGATAGTATAAACAAATTTTATGGAAATTATATATTATTCTAACCATTGTTCATTTTCTGTTATTTGGTTTCGAATGTCCTGTAATACTTTCATTCTCTTGAATGGTTTTTGAGATGGGTTCATGAACAACAATATAGGAATCCAAGCAGCCAAATTCTATTGACAAAACCAAACAGCTAATTACACAGATAATTAAAGAAATGATGACCATAATGAAGGAAGTGATTAAACTAAGTAGGTACAGATTTTTAAAATACAAGAGTGTAGGGAAGACAATGGAAATCATGGATGCTTTACATAGCAAAGAACTAAATGACATTAAGCAAATTCAAACACATACCCAGGATATTGAAAATTGTATTAAAAGTATACACAGCAAAATCAACCAATGCTAAGATAGAATGTCAGTCTAGAAGACAGGGTTGTAGCGGGTGATTATCAAATGAAAGCCTTCTTAAAAATAGCAAACGATCAAGAAAAAAAATCAATCCAGTTACTGTTACATGATGCAAAGAAGAATAATATAAGTTTATTGGAATCAATAAAAAAATAGTAAAAAGCATAAAAGACATAAAAACTTTGCTCACAGCAATAATAACAGAGGATGGGGACTTAGCTCAGTGGTATAAGCACCTGCTTTGCAAGCATGCAGTCATGAGTTTGATCCCTGGTACAAAAAAAGAGAAGTAACAGAAATATTTCAAACATGGAAAAAGAATTTGACCTACACATATGTGGCATATACAACCCCAAATAACCATAATCAGAAAAAACTACATCAAGGCATATAATGGTGAAGATTCTGGAAATTCAATACAAGAACAGGCTATTTAAAGTTGTTAGAGAAAAGAAACAGCTCACCAATTGAGGAAAATCCATCAGAATCACAGTAGACTTCTCAACACAAACCCTTAAGTAAAGGAGAAGTTGGGGCAAAGCACTGTATGATCTAAAAGAAAATACTTTCTAACCAAGATTGATGTACCCCAAAAAGCAATATTTCAAAATTGAATGAGAAATAAGGTACAGCCATGATAAAGTACATCTGAAAATATTCATGATCAAAACAACACTCACCCCAAAATCTTCCAAAGGAAGGTCTAGAAAAAGACAACAAAGACAACAATTCCAATAATCTGAATAGAATAAATCCATCAGTGAAAGTAAGCAATTAAATAAAAGGAAAGTAAAGGGAACCAACTAAAGGAAAATAATATAGTGGAAAGGTTGAGTCAGTACATATCAGTAATAACCATCAATGTGAGTGGTCTCAATTCAGTAATCAAAAGAAGCAAGCAGAATGGATCATGAAACAATATCCTACATTATGCTAAGTACAAGAAACACATTTAATCCAAAAAGAAATTCATAGCCTGAAAGTAGAAGCATGGAAACAGTACTCTATACCAAAGAAACCTTGAAAAAATCAGGGTTAGCTATTTTACTTGCAAACAAAATGGATTTGAAGTCAAGACTCTTCAGAAAAAAAAACAAAAAAAAGGTCACACTTGCTAAAGGAACAATTCAAGAGAAAGAAATAATCATACACACACACACACACACACACAAACACACACACACACACACACACACATATATATATATATATATCTCCAATACTAGTGCATCCTACTTCATAAAGCAAACACTAATGAATTAATGAATATGAACAACCAAATAAACAATAATAAAATAGTAATGGGGAACTCTAATACCTCACTGTCACAAAGAAACACATCAACTAGACCAAAAAAAAAACCAACCAAGAAATTTTAGAACTGAACCAAACCTCTAAACAAATGGTTATAGTAGATATCTACAGAGAATTCCACCCAACAACAAAAGAATACACATTCTTCTAAGCAGCACATGGGACTTTCAAAAATAAGCCACATACTAGTGATATAGGGGAAAGAAGCTCCCAACCTACTAGATGTCAGGTACAAGTTTGTGTTCTCTAAAATTGAAAAATGAATTTTAGGAATTATGGAAGTTAATAGCAGAATACATGAGAGAAAGAAAGCTTCTAAGAGACAGAATGGGTCCCAAGTGGGCTGCCAGAGACTCTTTTCTAAGAACTTTTAAAGAGCAAAACCATGAGGTGAGGCAGGTACATGGTGGGGAAAAATGGGATCTCACAAGGCAGGAGGGCATGAGGTGGGACAGAATTACGGTCAACCAGTAAGATAATTACTCAGGTAAAATTGCCTAAATTGGGATCAAATGGGAAGATGATTCACGTAAAAAGCAGGCATGAATACAGAATAGGGTCTTTGCTGCTAAAAGGTTGGGTTAGTGGCTCTTTCTGGCTTTCTTAAGGTGATTGATATCTATTTATAATATGAACCCCTGATGTTTATACTTAGGGTGTGGTTGCATTTGTTTTGCCTTTTGTCTTGAGATCGGCCCACAGCAGAGGTATCTATCTCCTCCATGGTTGCAAGATATCTGATCTTCTGCACAGGCTCCTTTGAAGGCCCAACTCTGTCTGACTGCCTATAATATTTCTATCTAACTCAATTGCCTATAACACTAGCTCATAGAAAATGCTTAAGTAAATGCAAAAAAAATTGAAATTAGTCCATGTATACTTTGACTACATAATGCAATTAAATTGAAAACAAGTGGCAAAGCAAATCACAGAAACTATATAAACACATAGAAATTAAATATTACCATCCTGAACAAGCAGTGGGTCACAGATGATATTGAAGAAGTTAGACAGTTTAGACAGTTAAATGATACTCCCAATAGAATATAGCATACTTTATGCAATATAATAAAAGCAGTCCTGTGAGAGAAATTTATACCAGTGAGTTCTCACATCAGAATATCAGTGTGACCTGAAATAATAACCTAATGCTAAACATCAAGGTTCTAGAAAAAGAATAGCAATTTCAATCAAATGCTCATATAAGGAAGAAAATTATAAGGCTCAGAGCAGAAAGTATTTCAATTGAGACTAAGAAAGAAATACAAAGATACACTGAACTGGAGTTGGTTTTTTGAAATATTAGATAAAATAGACAAACCTTTGGCCAACCCATCCAAAAAAGTTCAAATCCATGCAATTAGGAATGAAAAGGGAAAAATTACAAATTATCTTTTAAAAATCCAGATCATCAGTATCTGCTTTGTGAAGCTATACTCTAAAAAGTTGGAAACCCCAAAAGAAATAAACAGATTCCTAGATGCATAAACATTACCAAAGCTGAATCAAGAAGACATAAAAATTCTAAGTGTCCAACATCAATCAATAAAATTGAAGAAGTAATTTTAAAACTATCCAACAAATAAAATTCCATGTTATTATGGAGTCACTGTTGAATTCTACAAGAAATTTAAAGAATGCCACTACTCTTCAAACTCTCTAATAAAATTGAAATGGATGCAATACTCCCAAAGTCATTCCTGGAAGCAAATATTACCCTGATACCAAAAACCAGGGAGGTCAATCTTCTTGGTGAACACAGTTGTAATATCCTCAATAAGATACTAGCAAACATAATGCAAATCATTAAAAAGGTAATAAAACACAACCAACTAGGATTCATCCCAGGGAATCTGGGATGTCTCAACATATGTAAATCAATAAACATAATGCACCACATTAACAGAGCCATAGACATAAAACACACAATTATATCAATAGATACAGGAAAAGCATTTGACAAAGTCCAATATCCATTCAGGATAAAAGCACTACATAAAATTGGAATAGAAGGTCTATATCTCAATCTGATAAAAAGATAAAAAGAATAGGTCTTTATCTCAATCTGATAAAAAGCAATCTATGACAAACAAACAGCCAATAGCATATTAAATGATCAACATTAAAAGTGCAACAAATGATGGATTTAAAACTAATGCAAGATGTCTTGATAAATTCCAAGAGAATTGGCAGCCACTCTGTAGTAAGACATGATGAGTGAGACTTCCAGTTTTTACAAGGCTGCTCCAGAAGCTTACAGGAAAGAATTCATGGAATTCATGAAGGCAGAAGGACACTTCACTCAACAAGTGTTCAACTGTGATGAAACAGGTCTCCTCTCAAAGAAGATGTTGAATAGAATCTATTCATGAATAGAACCTATATCAGTAGCACAAAAAGCCACTTATAGGGCACAAGCCCATGAAAGACAGAATGATCACTTTGCTGTGTGCAAACACAAGCACAAGAGCCCTTGTGCATTCAAAGAACAGTATGTGCAAAAGGCCAGATTGCCTGTCATGTGGAGAGCCAGTGCAAAACCTTGGGTCACAAGGCAATTGTTCATGAAATGGCTAAACAAAGTGTTCACACCTACTCTTATAAGATACCTTTCTGACAACCAACTGCCTGAAAGGCTTTTTCTTCTGAAAGACTGTGCCCTAGCACACTCTCCAGCCTTGGTGGGTGATATGGATGTTGAGTATGACTTCATAAAATTCAAGTCTCTTCCCCAACATGAATCCCTTCTGCAGCCCACAAGCCAGCAAGTGATCTGCAACCTCAAGAAGTTGTAAACAAAGGCACTTTTACCAGGTATTCTGATATCTGGTCAAAGAGATATCCTTGATTCTGAAAGAATTCTGGAAGAAAAACTTCAAGGTACTCCACTGCATCAACCTCATTTGCAAAGCTTGATAAGATAGCATGTCTTGGACCTTAAAGTCAACCTGGAGGAAAGTTGCCAGAATGTGTCACCAAACATGACTTTGCACAGGCTGTGGAGAAGACTGTGGAGGAGACTATGTTTATGGGCAAGAGTATGGATCTAAATGTCAATGTGCTGGAGAAAACAAAACTTTTCAACTCTGATGTACCCTGCTTACGACCACTTTCTTTTCCCATACCAGTTTCCCCCTGGCCTGATAAGCAAGCAGCTTTACTGCATTGTGTTACCTCACTCCCTGGCTGGCTGAGACCACCCAGATATGCAGAAATATAAACCTGTCACCTTTGATTAACTGCCTTTGTTCTGTTTCTGTAACTTAATTTGCTTCCTTTTTCCTGCCACAGGCTCTATATAAGGTTCTAATGCCACAGGCTCTATATAAGGTTCTAATACCCCAGTCTCAGGGCTCAAACTTTGGAGTGCCAAACTCCTCTGGGCCTGCTAGAGGTAAAGCTTGGTTCCCTCTGCTTCTCAGTTTCTTCACCTCCAGTAAACCTAAAAGTGCTGTAACAGGTGGTACAGACATAAAAGAACTTGTTGAGGAGCATAAGGAGGAACTGATTATAGAAGAACATGCTGAACGTCACAGTTAACAGAAGGCACTTGTTGAGGAGTGTTCCAATGATGAAGAATACAGGGTGGAGGCTGGTAGTAATGTTATCAGGTGACTCCTTCTAAAAGTTTACAAAAGGGCTGGGGATTTAGCTCAGTGGCATAAGTGCCTGCCTGGCAAGTATGAGGTTATGAGTTTGATCCCCGGTACCAAAAAAAAGAAAAGTTTACAAAATAAGTGTTACTAGATTTTGGGTTGCTTGCCCCTCCTTCAGGAGTTATAGTCCAGGTTCTTCTTGTCTCCAACAAAGAATTGAATTAAATGAGCAAAGTTTATTTGAAAAATTAAAAATAAATACTGAGGGAGAAACTGGCTCTGCAAAGCAACTTTGAGCTGTGTAAAAGAGGAAATAGCAAGATAAAACACACCCTGCAAGAAGCAGTGTGAGATATCATGAGAAAGCCACAATGGCAAGATCATGGTGTCTGTTTTTTACACTGTCCAAATCCTGAAGAAATTCATGAGGACTTTTACACACAGGTCCTGAAAGAAAATGCTGGAATCCTACACCTTAGGCTAATGGTTGATTTAGACCATCCTATTGGGAAACCTGCTCAAGTTCTTGCAAGAAATCCACATGCAGAGCTTTGTGAACTGTTCTGTGCATATGTTCTGGGTCCATGTAATTAACAGGTCATCCCTGCTTCCCCATACAGCTTTGCCGCACCCTAAACCCTATACTGATTTTGTCAGTAATCTGATAATATCCATTATAAAAATATTAAATGACTTTCAGGATTTTTTTGAGAATAACCACTTCAACATAACTAAAAGGAACAGACCTGATTAACAATAATGTTTTGAGGTCACCAAGAAGCAAGCCCTCCCTGCAAATTAGTGCCATGCATGGGTTGCTGAGGGAACAACCAGACACCAGCCTTTTCCCATGAGCCAGCACCATTCACAGACTACAGGGAAAGAGAACAAGCAGTCACCAAGAAGCCCTCCCTATGAACCAGCACTGTGCCTGGGCCACTAGGGGAACAGCCAGATGCCAGCCTTTTCCCATGAGTCAGCACCATTTGTGGACTGTGGTGGAAGTCAGTGCCATTCAGACTGTGGTGGAAGAGAACAAGAAGTCACCAAGAAGCAAGACATCCCTGTGGATCAGCACCATACACAGGACACTGAGGGGAAAGCTAGATGTCAGTCTATTCCAGTGCATGGTCTGGGAAAAAAGAGCCAACCCCTCATACCATAAGCAACAAGCTGATCTGGTGAAACACAGGCTGAGATGATGGCTATTGAGGTAAAACAAAATTTAATGCTTGTAGTGTTTAGTGTTTCACTGACTTTGCAGGTCTCAAGCTGTAATCTGATCATATATTCAGAGGATAACAATACACAGTGTAACATCAATGAGGGATATTCTTCCAAAGGTAGTAGCCATTGTTAATTCCTTATTATCTTGTTTTCAAGTCCTGTATCATTTTCATTTTTTGTGGGGTTTTATTCTGTTTTGTTCTGTTTGATTTTGTTATATCTGATGACATGATCATCTATTTCAAAGATAAGATACATTATGGTAGCCATTTTGGATTCACTAGTATGTTGTTTTGAAGTCTTTTATTTCATTCATCATTTTGTTTTTATTGGTTCTACTCTATTCTGATTTTTTTATTTTTATTATGCCTGATGTTATCTACAGCTATTTAGAAGACAGCAGGGGGTATTGTGATAACCATTGTTGATGTGCTATATTGTTTTGAAGTTCTGTATCACTTACACTGGTTTGTTTTAAATGGCTTTATTAAATGGCTTTATTCTGCTTTTTTACTTGGTTTTATTCTCTTTAAAATAAAAAAAATAAAATTTCCAGAATGTTATGCAACCACAAAAAAAGCAAGTGATCAATCAGATAGACTTTTCATCACAGTTTATCTTGCAACTAAGAGACAAAGAAGAGCAGAAACCTCTGAAAGAGATCTCCCTGATACCTTTATAGAGGGGGACTCTCTATCTAATCAATAACCTCTTCCCCTCCACCTTCCTATACATATGTTTAGAAAGGATAGAGCATACTTACATTGAACTTTGTGGAGAAAATTGATTTCGTTCACAACCAATTTGATTCATGACCAGAACTGTGGAACAAATTATGTGCATGAACTGAGGTTCAACTATACTTTAAACAAAAATTGCAGCTTCAGATAACAAACTTGGTTTGTTTATATTTTTTCTTCTTCCCAAATAGCAAACCTAGACAATTCCCTTTCAGCTACAAATGGTTTATCCCATTCTCTTTTTACTTACAGATTGTCCTTTTTCACCTATGAATAGTTCACCCTTTTGGAATGTCCCATATAATAGATCATTGTCTCATTATGGGTGGAACATCCTCTCCTGCACAGTAGACAAGATTAAGACTATGGATTATTGAATTCCACAGAATTACAACACCCAAAACAGAAAAGATTTCTAGTTCCCAATATAATGTGCCTCATTTCTATGACCACTTTCATTCTTCACTTACCTCTCTATTTTATATCTCTGTTGAGCACAAATCCTCTGGTGTCCCAAACACTAAGAAAGAAAACAATTTTTAAAAATTTCTCATCAAGGCAAACTTTACTTCTACAAGCCTGTGCAGACAGACAAAGACAAGTGTGTTGAGCAAGTGGCTCAGTTGCATTTTACCCTCAATGTAGTCATCACTGTGAACATCTCCATTGGTTGGAGTGTGACCTTAGAATCTAACCCAATTGACTAATTTAATGAGGTCACAGTTGCTAGATAAACCAAATTTTGTGGTCCAGAAATCCTTTCATTATGAAATTTTATGGCAGGTGGGTAGGCATTTAGTCCTCTGTCTTAAGTTTTTGAGGAATGGTGAAACAACCATATACACATTTTACAAAAATAGGGATTATTATAAAATGGAGTGTTTTCATACTTCCTTTGACAGAAAAGACTATCTTTTCCCACAATTTCCCCTTCTATACTATAGACTTTTGTTGTTAATTCAAATTCTACTAACTGAAAGGTTCTTGCCTTAGTATAAATCACTGTACAATTATGGTGGTGGTATAACATGGCAGAAGACCAATCACTTACCACTTCCTGCTTCTTCTTCTTCAGCCCTAATTGCAACTCCCTTTCCTGTTTGCAGACAAGGAAAATTCTCATCATTTCCTCACATGTCATCAATGTCTGTCCAATGTGCCACTACCAATAAGAGGTCATATAACCCTCTGCCTCACTGTATCTGATCAAAGAAGATAGCCCAACTGCCTTGGGTTGTGTGCTCCTTTCCACATCCTCAATAAACCTGTTCTTTTCTTTTTTGTACTTTTCACTTCTTTATTGCACCAGAAAACTCTAACATTTTTGGTGCCTGTGACTCAGATTTGTAGAGTGCATTGGTTCCTGGGAGTCACTCCCTGTTCAAGCTCCTCTTCCTACAAACCACCTTTCCTTCCTCCAGGACCTGTTTATTTGTCACTGATAACCCACATGCAACACTGACCCTCCTCCTTTGTCACTGGTGAGCTGCCATCCAAGCTTTTCTGTTTCCATTTCTCATTGGATAACAGCTTTCAGATCCCTTAAAAAATTCACAAGCTTACATCAGGAAACCTATCTGTTGTCATCCCTGGACAGAGATAGTAGTTTCTACATTCCTTGGGCAGGTCAGCCTGAGGTAAAATTGTTACCCTCTTGTTTTCTGGGACCCCATCATGTACTCTCAGTGATGGTTAATGAGAATGGGTGTTGGGACTTTCAATGTCACACTTTCAGAATAGGTAATGACTTCTTTTGAAGTGTGATCCAGGACAGTGTCCACATTCCTTGAGGGGGAGCTAAAGTTCTTACATCCCAAAGTAAAGTTGTTTCCTCAGCTCACTTATAATTCAGTCATGGGGACCTTTTCCTGTCCCACAAAATACATACCTCTGAGGTGCCTGATTCATTGGTTCTCTTGGCCACAAGAAGGCTATAAAAACCAAAAAGCTGAACATTTACTTATACTTTTGTCACAAGAGCAGCAAGTTAGCAGAAACCCCTTATGTTTAGGCCTTTGTCACTTTGAGGATGTGTCCTTCTCTCATTCTGTCTTGTATGCTGGCCCAAATACTTCTGGCTCACTCTGCTCCAGCAAGCCCTCTCTCTTCCTCCCCACCAGTGGGGAGAATGGCAAGGTAGTAGCAGAAGGGAAAGAAGTGGGGCTGTCTGATGGGACAAATGGCTCAGGTTGAGGAGTCTGAGAATGCAAGGAAGAGGAAGTAAAGGAATAGTTAGAGACTGCTGCTGGTGAGGAAAGGAAAGAGAATGAAACAGGGGGCTCAGAGACCTGTGGTTGAAAATGCTGAGGGGTTTGGACTTGGAGATACAGGGAGGAGCAATTAAGCCAGGAGGCACATCATCTAAGGGATCTGGTGGGGAGAAAGGGAGAGATCCTGGTGGCAGCTGGGAGAATGGCCTCCTAATCATACTCAATCTCATACATTTCAACCACCTACCAGGCCACATGATATTCGACCACCATTTTGTGATCCCATACCACATGGTCCTCAACAGCCATCTTGCTGCAGTTCACATGGAGGACAGCCTCCATCTTGCAGTTCTCTGCCATGTGACAGTGTGCTGCCATCTTGTGACAGGTCACAAGGTAAATGGCTGCCATCTTCTGGTCCCTCATCATGGGATCAGTAACAGCCATCTTGTTGAAGGTCACATGATGACTAGTTGCCATCTTGTGCTCCCTCACCATGTAACTGGCAGCAGACATCTTGTTGTGGGTTTCATGGTAACCAGTCACCATCTTCTGCTTCCCTGTCACATGGTGATGAGTGGTAATATTGTGATTGATCACCCAGCAAATGTCAACAAATGACTGCTGGGTGGTTGGCTGCTCAGTGGCCATCTACACCTCCCATAGTTCTAATTGGCCAAATATATTTGAGTGTACTCTGAGATGTTGTAAGACGTTTGTCATCTGTTTGTGTATCTGTTATCTGTTTGTGCAGTCTGTTTACACTGTATAGATCATCTACCCATGTTTGTCCATTTTTCTGCTCTGTAAACAGCTGTTACTTCTCATTTGAGCTCAAAAATCTTTTCTTTTTTCCTTTTTTCAAATTTTCAGATCATTTAATCAAGTATTATTTGGGTTATAGATTTTAAAAACATTCTTTCGCCTAGTTTGCCAGCTGGTCAAAATGATGCTAAAACAGGTTAAACAAAATCCATTGGGGTGAGAAGAGACTGTACAAGACTTCAATTGATGGATAAGAAAATGGCCACCTGGTACCTTTAACCAGTTGGAGGTTCCTAAATTCTCCATAGCCTTATGTGAGATACCCCAACTAAAGGTCATATGGCTAAGATAATTAATTCATTTTTGTTGCAGGGTATATTCAGACTTTGAAGTGAAATTGGGATTGTTTATGATGATGAACATTTTCTTTCAGATCCAGATATCTGCCTTTTTCTTGTGCTCCAGTCAGGAGATTCAAGTTAAATCAACATGAGGTCATCAGTCAAATTATAATTTTTAAACAAAAATTTATGTAATGTATGTTATATATGTGTCCACTATACTTAGAGATGCTTCCAAACAATGTCACAAATTTCTTCAATGACATCCTATTAAAGGACATGTATTACAAAATGTCACTTCAAATGTTAAAACATCCATGATTAGTAGAAAATAGCAGTGTCATTCAATGTCCTATGTTAAGATTACTGCCTCTGCTACACTGTAATTTTATCAATCTTTTCTTCTGGACAGCTGAAGTTTAGAGATAATTAAAAAATCTTTTTAGATTCCTTTTACTGGGATCCACCAGATCTTTTCCAGAAATAGTTTATATGATGCATATTAAGACCATGATTAACTATACTTGACTGGTCTTAAATTACACCACAGCTGATCACTTTCCTAGGTAAAAAGGTAACACTAATAAAACAGGCCATCCTCCAAAATCAGATTACATTAGACATTATAACAGCACAGGAGCTACTTATACAACTGTAAAAACTAAATGTGTGTGTGTGACAAATCAATGCAATGTCAGTTTCTAAAATTTCCAGGATCTTATCCTTATCTTCATTTATGGGAAGCCCATTACCAAAACTACATTCATAAATATCCTGTTGATTCTGTTATTTGGCCCATGCATACTTAATTGATTCTTTGCCTTTGTTTCCTCTAGACTTAAAGCTGTATGCCTACCCAAGATGAAAATACCTGCTATCTACTGAGGGCCACTAATTAAAAGCTCTGTAGAGTATCCGTGACTGCTCTTCTACAACTTCAACCCCCTTCAGTCTGAAGAAGCCAGATGAATCATTGCCAATTACCCCACAGAGCAGTTCGAGTTACTTCTTCAGAGAGGAAAAGGTTACAGGCAGATGAGTCAGTTAAAAATATTACAGGCAGTTAGACAGGGCTAGAGCCTGATAGGAGCCAACACAGAGGACCAGATATCTTGTGACCTTGGAAGAAACAGATACCTCATGCTGTGGGCCGGATCCCAAGACAAAAGGCTAAACTTGGCCTTTAAATCCAACTGGGAGACCTCCTTAATATGGCTTTTTATGTTGTCCACAACAGATATATAATTCAAAAGGAGGAAAAATAACAATCCTATCTTTTAACAGTGGTACTTGGGGCTCCTAAGACAGGTAAACTGAAACAAAGTGGAGCTATTCAAGTCCCTCCCAGAACATGCTTCAAATGCAACAAGGAAGGACACTGGGCAAAAGAAAGCCCCAACCCATAAGTTCCTTTGGGACCCTGTTCACTGTGCAACCTCAACGGCCATTAAAAGAGTAACTGCCCTAGACACCAGAGAGTAAATAAGCCATCCTCTAACACCTTGACTTCTTAGGAGATCTTGTCTCCACCAGATTCATCACTGGCTGATCTAATTGGACTTACTGCTGAAGATTGATGGGGCATGGGGCCCACAGCCTCCATTAAGGTATCCTTCTGAGAGTACCAAGTCTCACCAGAGGTTGCAGGTAAGACATTCTCTGTACTTACAGACATGGAGGTCACATATAGTGTTCTTCCTGAGTTTTCAGGCTGTTATATTAACTTCTCAGTCTCTGTAGTGGGTTTTGAGGGCCTTTTCAAACAAGGCCCATTCCATGCAGATTCCATACTCTCTTCTTCATCCATAGCTTTCTGATAATACCAACATGTCCTACATTCCTTTTAGGTAGGGATCTCCACCAAAAGCTTAACTTATCCTTTACCTTCTCCCTCTCCACAGCTCTCACACTCCAAACACCACCATAGTGTGCCATAAATCCATCTCCTCCTTTCTCTTCTTCTCTAGTTGATCCCATAGTTTGAGACACCTCCAACTCCATCTGTACTACCCATGCTATGCCTATTTTAATTTGTCTCAGGAATCCTTCAATTTTTCCTTGTGTTCCCCAATATGCTATAGCTCCCAAACATTTATAGAGAGTTAAACCTATAATCCATTGTTTTTTAGACAATGGTTTTCTGAAACTTACCCATTCACCCTACAATACTTCCATTCTCCTGATACTCATGTGTAATGGATTCTATCATCTGGTACAAGACTGTAGGGTAATCAATGATACTGTTGCTCCAATTAAACCAGTGCTTCCAAATCCTTGCACTATGTTCTCTCATATTCCTCCCTCCACCACTCACTTTACAATCTGAGACCTTAAAGATACTTTTTTACCATCCTCCTACATCCTGATTATCAGGATTCCTTTGCAGTTATGTAGACTGACTCAGACATTCTCAAGTCTCAGAAACTTACTCAAACCTGTTATCTTTATGTTAAAACCTCTCCTCAGGGGTACACACCATCACCTTCCTTTCCCACTCATCAATTTATGAATATGCCCCTGGTCAGGTTTGGCAGGTAGATTTTCCACAGATTCCCTGCCACAAAACTCTTAAGTATCTTCTTACCTTTGTCTGTACTTTTTCAGGATGGATAAAAGCCTTTCCCACAGCAAGGGAGACTGCTGATGTAGTTACTAAAGTCTTCTTACAAGGAATCATTCCAAGGTTTGTTCTACCTCAGAGCATCCAGCCAAATAATGGTACAATCTTTATTTCTCAGATCACTCATCAGGACTACAACCAAAGTGGAGTGGTCCCTACCTGGTCTTCTTTGGAACTTCAGTGGTGGTCAAGGTCGCTGGACTGCCATGCTGGTTCCACATCACTTGAGCTAAACAGTGCCCTCCTAACCCTAACTCTCGTAACTCTAAACATCCTTAGTGGTCATCACATCTCCTATCTTCCACCTATCTCTGTCTTACCAAGGCCCCACAGCCACAATTTTCAGGCTAGGTCATGTTTTGTTATCCTATTTGGTTACTAATCCCTTACATTCTAAACATGAGACCCCTCTGTGTTCAGGATCTCATCTCATTTATAGAGACACAGCCACAGCCCTCGCTACCCTCAGTTTATAATTTCCCAAACATGGTTCAACTCTTAGGCTTTACATTTCTCATGCTTCCCATTCTATCCAGCCCAACCCCTGTACCAAGGATGAGTCCTACTTACACTTTATTTTTACTCTTTCAGATGAAAAAATAATTGCCTCCTGTAACTTTATCCCTCAACTCCATGCTCATTTTTCAGATTCTTCCTCACCATGGTCCTGATAGAATGACACATTTGGACTGAGGGCACCTTTCCTTCTACCTCTCCTGGCTCTTTTAATTATGATAGTGACCTGCCTCCTCATAGCACCTTGTGTTTTTTATTTCTCCAACCTAGAATGCGAGCATTCACCAATGATTAACCTCTTGTCCTGTCTGAAACACCTGGTACAAGCATCTACATGGGCTTCAGCCATCATCCTGTTAACCCTCTAATCCCCAACATGATGCCCCCATCCAGCAGGACATAATAATAGACAATCTTTGCCCTTTTCCTAACAATACAAAGATGGGAATGAAAGGTTATTGCCCTAGTATAAATTACTGTACAGTTGTGGTATTGGTCTAACATGGCAGAAGGCCAAAGCAGGAACACTTACCACTTCCTCCTCTTTCAGCCCTAATTACAACTCCCTTTCCTGTTTGCACACAAAGAAAATTACCATTAGTTCCTCACTGGTCATCAATGTCTACCCAATGCACCACTTCCAATAAGAAGTCATATAACCCTCTGTCTCTCTGTATCTGGTCAAAAGAGATAAACCAACCTCCATAGGTGGTGTGCTTTTTTCCACACCCTCAATAAACTTGTTATTCTTTTTTTGTACTTTTTGCTTCTCTATTGCACCAGAAACCTATAATACTAACATTCATTGAGTTTTGTGGTCTGATTCTGAGATTTATAATAGGAGAAAATCATTTTGGTAGGTAACTGGGAGTTGTTCAGTATAGGTTGTCTCTATCAGTCTGTGCATTAATTCTGTTACACAGGGAATGATGTAACATCCTACTAGAGCTGTTACGCCAAACATAATAAGAGAAGTGAAGACTGAGGTCATTATTTCCTTCCATTTTCCCAAACCATCATTCCATCAGATTAGAGAAAATGTCATGTATTCCTGAGTTTTCTGCTAACTCATGGGCCAAAGTTGTCAAACACTGTACAGCCCTGTGTAAAGTACCATCCAGAGCTGTATTATTAGACCAAAAACTACAGCATTGCTGCCTAACATCATACATACATTCCCTGTTTTGGCTAAAGTCATGTCCAAAGTGAGACTATTTTCTCAGGTCTTTTTGCTGATAGGGCCTGATTGGTCTGCCATTCCCTTCATAACATCTCTAGGAAAGTAAACAAACCTCTATTGGTTAAAGCAAATGAAGTTTATCCAATCTACATTTGTTGATCATGGATCACCAGAATGATACTGATTTGAATCCTGCATCTATCAGATTTCTAGCCTTAAATTCCTTGGAGATTACCATAGAATGCTGATATACTCAAAATAAATGTGAAAATCAAAAGACTTCTTTGGTGACAAATCATCTCTTGATACAATGTAGATTTTGGGGTAGCTTAAGATATCTAAATGCCAGAGTGAAAGGATGAC
The DNA here is from genome assembly GCA_004027295.1 of Dolichotis patagonum. Lineage (NCBI taxonomy): Eukaryota > Metazoa > Chordata > Mammalia > Rodentia > Caviidae > Dolichotis > Dolichotis patagonum. The sequence continues at coordinate 2,052 of PVJX010035630.1, read as the reverse complement.
CAGTTGAACCAAAGTTCAAGTTCCACTCCAGTTGACTGATAAAGTTGCAACTAATGGTCACATGCAATAACAACAGACATCTGTGTGAGCCATAGTCAGTGCCATTTGATTGCCTATCTTGTTAAAAGCCCAACCCTCAATGCATCCTGATGTGTTTCCTAGGAATCCTAATTTCACCACACATAAACACACACACACACACACACGCATGCACACACATACAAGCACACATAAGCGCATGTGCACACACATACAAGCACACATAAGTGCATGTGCACACACACCACACACACACACACACACACACACACCTTGAGAGGAATGAGATATACTTAGTCATGTGAGATAGAGATCTTACATTTCTCAGAGGCTTGTACCTACAATTATCTGGAATAGTAGTGGCAAGATCCAGAAGTACTCATTGATCCATGGTATCTGGAAATAGGACTATCATACATTCCATCCCAGCAAGGTCTGAGGTCTATTCTAATGGAAAAGGGACTACCTGAGCATCTGGTCAACCTTTTGTGCATGCATAAGAATCACTTTTATTTAGTGTGTGGACTGAATATTTAACCCATTTCAGCCAGGCATTTTTCTCCAGGGATCCAGTTACCATTGCCACAGATTGGTGCAAGTGCTTAACGCCTACTATAATGACCTAAACAGGTTCATTTTTATGTGCTAGAGGTGGCATTAAACTAGGATCTAGGGTCATGGTTATTTCATTGGGAGTAGAGATTATGTTGGGAGGTGTTTTCAACCAACTTTAAAGCAAAGGTACTGGGTGGATCAAATCCTGACATTGCCACCCTCAGTCCATAAACTCTAACAACTCCAGGCTCTCAGTTCATAGTTTGGGGATTGTTAATAACCAGGTGTAGGGAATTACATTCAAAGTGCTGACACTAAATGAAAGGATTCACTCATATTATTTGCATTTTTCCTTTCAAGGCTCTCATCAGATTTGAAGTTGGTGGGTTATAAATTCACACTTTATGTTGTATAGTCCAACAAATGACATTCCAATCATTACAGTGCCCTTTTAAAGCATTACATTTATATATCCCTTTCTTGATGGATATTATGGATTGTGTCTAGATGTCCCCTCAAAACCTCAGACAGTCATGGGGGCAGGCTTCTAGAATTTGTGATTGATTCATGATCAGTGCTGAGATTACGGGTGCAAGTGATACACCCAAATGAGTGTGGTCTGCATACAATATAAGGGACCAAAAGAATCTTCTCTCACATGCTTTTCATTTTTGCTCTTGTTCTTTACTGTTTTCCACCACCATGAACAGTTTTCCCTCTGCCGTGCCACCCTGCTTTGGAGCCAGCTGATTATGGACTGCAACCTCCACAAATTGTGAACTAAATAAACCTTTTATTCCTTCATTTTGGGTGTCAGGTATTTTGTCTCAGCAACAAGAGAAAAGTAACCAAGACAAAGGGGCACAGATACTTATCATTTCCAGAGAGCTGTGTTTGGTTGTGTAAATTCTCACAGAAAAGGACAAGACATACATCGAACCTGATAGAGGAGAGGTAACCTAAGTAACATGAATAGTGACAATACCATGGGCAGTCCCTGTTAAAAGTAAAAGCCCCATTATAGTCTTTTAAAACTTACTTTGGCATTACTGGGTCTTGGGACTGCTATCCATTTTACTTTAGGATAAGAGTAGGGCACATTTTTTTACCTGAATGTAATGAGAGTTGTCTGAGAGAAAACAAGCTAAAGGAGAGGATGAGTACATAATTTCTAAGACACTGGTCTTTCTCTCAAAGGTAAGAATAGAGTATCTCATAAGGGGACAGACTGATATCTTTTCAAGGGACAGTTCTGATTCTTAAGAGTGCAATCAGAAGGCATTTTGTCCTACTAATGTAGTTTCCAATATGATCTTAGTTAAATGTCTCTTTGTGGTCTGATTCATCTTCTCTACTTTGCCAAATGATGGAGGATTCCATGGGGTATCAAATTCCCATGTGATACTAGGGCCTTCATGAATCCACTAATGATATTATCAGTAAAAACACTCTTATTGT
>PVJX010035629.1:0-18099 GCA_004027295.1 Dolichotis patagonum | reverse complement strand
GAGCAGAACTGTTGACAGTCTCATTGCTTGAATGTGTACTTTGTATGTTTTAACTTTGTAACTTGAACAACTATTTCCAAGATGACAGTATGTAAGTTATCAAGTAATGACTTTGCAGTATTTTTTGTTCTGTTCTTTTTTTTTTCTTTTTCCCCTTGGAATCTTGTATTGTTGCTACCCCTTTTTCCATTTTGTTTGTTTTGTTTTGTTTTTAAATAAAATTTTAAAAAAAATAGGTACTAAGTGAAATAATGTGCTCATATTAACTAAAGTTTTCGACTTTCGTAGCCAAGACACGATACCAACCTACATACACACAAATGGGTAAAGGAGAGAAGGCTTTGGTGTATACAGACACAATAGACTATTGTTTAGATGTAACAACAATGAGGACATTATGTTAAGTAACATAAACCACACAAAGGAAAATAATACCTGATCTTATGTATATATGAAATCTCCAAAAGCTTTATCTCACAGAAATATAGAATGGTGGCTGCCTCAGCGTAGGGAAACTGGGGAGGAGTGAAGGAGGAGGAGAGGGAGAATTTGATAACAGTTACAGTACTTTTAGACTGAAAACATAAGTTGCACTATATTCTACTGTACAGTAAGGTGAATTAGCAAAAGTGCATTGACATTTTAAAATAGCTGTAAGAATATTCTGAATATTCTTATCCTAAAATGATAAATATTGAAAGTGATTTGTATATCATTTACCATGATTTGATTGTTACATAACATATATGTGAATCAAAATATCATATTTTGCCCCATCAATATGCAAAAGTTTGTCAACCAAAACTTTTTAAAAGGAAGACTTCAACAGAAAAAGAAAAATTTCTGAAAATAATTCTACACCATTTTGGCTTTGAAGGGTTTAAAAAGACCAAAGCAATAACTTTATTCTGTGTTTAATTGCCAAATGATAAATACCTGTATTTAGTTAATCACTGAAACAAAATTAAGTTTTCCCATGGTTAAAATTAAAGATGCTGAATAGGAAAGTTCTATAAAATTAAAAACTCAACATCTTCCTCTTTATAACTGGCTTCTTAACAGTGATGCTTTCACATTTTTCCACGTGATACTCTCAGTCTAATCAAAAGCAATTGGACCAAAAAAGGACCACATGATCTAAAGGTGTGAATTTAATTTTAAAAAGTCTGCCAAATAAGGATGACAGTAAATGATCTGAAGTATTCATAGACTTTGAAAGTTGGCAACTACATTGAAACTATATAATTTTAAAAATTATAATAATAAAGGAGTTGTATTCAAATTTTAAGAGTATGACTCAGCTATTTGCTACTTGTATCACTTTAGTTCCACAATTGAGAACTAGAGAAACGATAGTACATATGCTTTACAGAAATGGAAAAAATGCAAACTGAGTACATAATACTATAAGAAGCTACATTAGTCACTGTATGTTACCTATTATTATAACTAAAATTAATATGGAATATTTAATGATATTTTGACGCTAGAATTACTTTGTTTTATCTGAGGTGACAGGGGCATCAGGAAATTCAGTGCTCTCAACAAGTCTAATTTTGTACTCTTCCTTCATACTGGCCAGGTCTGCTAAAGAATATTTTGATTTTGCTTTTTTCTGCACATACTTGAATTACCTCAGATGAGCAAAACTCCATTGTTGCTGCTTCTGTTGTTCTAAAAGATTGTGTAACGAACACAAATAAAAACTAACAGAAAAATTTAAGGTTGAGATTTGCCAAAAAAAGCATTCCCTTTCTGATTATGTTTCTGTGCAAAAGGATGTATTTATGTCTACAGCACTTTTTGTCCCTCTGCTTCAGATTCAAAGAAGAAAGTTTACTTAAGGACATTTAAATCTTATATTTTATGTAGCTAATGCTGTTTGCACCGCCTGAAATATGTTTGAGAAAATTATTATTATTGGTGCACATGTAAGATTCTGTGTTATGCATGACTAAACTAACAATTAAAATATGTCACCTTTTAATTTACAACATTCTCTATAACTTCAAAGATTTTGAATGAATGAGAGAAGAAAAGTGCATAATTCAGAAAATAGGTTGGGTCCATTGTGTGGGAATTTCTGCAAATGTTTTATTACATGAAAATGACACTGATATCAAGACCAAAACTCAAAGATTTAAATTAAAATGTTCATTTCAGTACCCTTATATTTTGTTTATTTAAAAATATAAGTTTATATATAAATGAACATGTTCCTTTTATAAAAAAAGTAATCTTGCAAATTTCTGCCAAGCTAAGTTGAGCACTCACAAAAACTAAAATAGAAATATTAATTTCCCTACATGTGATTCCCAGTGGATCTACAAAGATGTGATAACCTCCATTCTTTACCTTGCCTGATTTGTATAATTTTTAATATGACCACATTCAATCTTTCATTTTATTGTCATGGAACAATGCTTGCTATTTGAGAAACTTAATAGTACACTGAATCTACTAAACATTTTTGCCAATGAACAAAGTATGGTTCCATATTTTAGCATAAGATCCATTTTAGAATGCATGCTAATATTTGTTACAAATACATATAATACCTGAGGCACTTTATTACTTTCATAAAAATCCTTGTTTAGTTCAGTGATTTGCAGCAACAAACTAATTTTTTTTTTTTTTTTATGCCAGGGATCGAACTCACAACCTCACATTTGCCAAGCAGGCACTTAACGCTGCTGAGCTAAACCCCTGGCTATATTTCCACTACCTTATTTGACTGGTTTCTGAAATTATTCCTTAAGTGGAAAAACCAGAAATTAGGTGCACACAACAACTACACTAATCATTTATTTTTTTGAATAAGCATAAAATTGTGATCAGTGCAAACTTTAAAATCAGGAGTTTAGTACACCACTCAGAATAAATATTAAAGTTTAACTCTTTTTTTGAAATTCTCTTTAGAGAAAAATTACTAGGTGGCTTCATTTAAAAACAACAATATTTCTTAATAACTTTAACTTGTCTTTGAACACGTTATGTCTACCTTATATTTATTCAATTGTGTTTTAATTTATTTTTATAAATTTCTAAACATTAATATGTACACTTAGGGGCTGAAAAAGAGACATCATTTTATATCTTCAAACTTTGACAGTATAAATTGTGCTTAGGTACACCTGAATTTAAAATAACATAACAAAGGTTAAGAACTCAACTTTAAGATATTTATTGTTCCCATATTTAGCAGTGAATTTTTGAAGTAAAATTATAAATCCTGGGATGATTTCTTCAAAGCGCACATCACACATACTGTATATATTTTAAATCACTAAATTATTCTTGATTTGGTGTATTTGATTCTTGATTTGGTGTATTCCCTTCTTTGTCACCATTACAGATTTATAAGATTTCTAAGTAAAAGCCACTGATGTTGGCATTTAACAAGCCTACTTATAAATGACCGTACTATCTCTCCCTTTATTACATGTTCTATCTATGGTATTTTAGTATCCTGTTACACTGATTTTTGATTCGCTCAGAGGACATTTCTCCACTGCCAATCTAATAGAGATGTTTTATTTGATATTTTCATCCACTCTTCAAATCAGAGAGATTTTTGAGGAAAAATATCCCATAGTAATTTTATCCTGTCAATACATTCTACCTACCTCAAATAGTGTTTGGATTATCTGCATCATAAATCCTGGAACATGGCATGAACAAAAGTAACTACTTGTTGGTTAGTGACTATGGTGGTAGAGTCCAGAAATCAGAATTTTATAAAGCTCTTCCAATATTCTCTAGGTATATTAAAGTTTGAAAACTTCAACTTTGAGTGTCTGTGCTTTGTTAATATTATGTAGTAGCACTATTTCACTCCTATCTATAGTTTACACAATCTTTCCTCTTCATTCTACTTTAAGCAATGCAACACATGATTTATTTTCAATAATTCAAGAATTATTGCTAATGTAAGATCCCAATAAGATCTGAAAAGCCTAACCATATTATTGAATTGGTCTCATGCCTTTGAATTTCTTTTCACATTCTCTTACAGCTGTTATTTTGACATCGGTTCCTGTTGGAGACTAAGAAAAGAGATTAGGACTCTGGTTTATATTGTCTGGACATTCTTTAAGAGAAGGCATATAAAATCTCAAATAAAAATGAGTAGAAAGTACATTTATTTAACTGTCAAATAAATTTTTACACATTACAAATTTTTGAAGTACACAAGCACATAGAAATAATTTTTATTATCTGATTGACATAGTTATATTATTTTTTTCTCTATATTTATGTTAGCTACATCCATCTAACTCTTTTAATCATATATTCCTCAGAGAAATTAGAAACTAAATGTAGTTCTTCTACTTAAATATTTGATCAATTTTTTTATTACCACCATTAATTTAGAAAAGTTTCTCTAAAGTTCATGACTTGTTATTGAAAAGACTCTGAAAAGAATATGACTATCAAAGTTGGGGAACATTTCAATAGTTTCCTTTTTTTCATGAGCTGCAAAATTTGTAAGAATTTCCTACGGAGTTATTCATGGGTCTATAATTTGAATGTTTTTGTTTGTGTGTTTCCTCTTATATTTTTCAAACAACATTAGGTGCATTTATATTGTGACCTGCTTTTGGCTGCTCACCTATGTGCCACTTTTGGATACATTCACACAGCGAAGCCAACATATTACCTGTGTGGGACATAGTTATAGATAAGTAAACATGGAAATAACTCAAAATCACACAAATTACCTAAATTGCATAAATATATAATCAATTCATTTCCTGAAATAAGATTCTCAGAATGTGCAGTAATTTTCATTTTTACTCTCACTTTTCTATAGTAATCACATCACAGTCCACTGTGCTTAATTTGTTTCTCTCAAGGTCCTTCTCCACAGTGATTTGTTTTTGGAATACACTGCTGACCTTTTAAAATTCCTGCTTAAATTATTCAGAAATTTAGAAATATATAAAATGTCAAACCTCAGTACACACAGAGCTGGAACGTCCAAGACAAAGCACTTGCCCATTTCCCCTCTCTCTGTAGTCTCAACAGTTGAGTCCAAATGGCTCATTTTGGCTCTTTCCTGAGTTTTCCTGCCTCGGAGTTTTGACAGATTCTGTACTCCAACCTTAGACCACACCCCTTTCCTCTTATCTTCTGTTTACCCAGTATACTTTATGACTCAATTTAAAAGCCAGTTTGGGGAGACTTGAGTTCCGTGCTTTTCAATGACTTTCTGCATTTCTGCAGTCACAACTCTAACCGCAGTTGTGTTTGCAAACTCTTCTGCTGTCCAGCTTTCTCCCTGGAACATAAGCCCGAGTGGAGGTAGCAATTATGACTCATTAATAACTGTCTACTGAACATATTAATACAATAAACATTTACTATAGTAATAAAAATACTGAAAAGTTAATTAAAATCAGATATATTGAGACATGTTGATGGCTTTCATTAATTTATTTAAATTTTACATGAGTTGGTTTTCTCACATATAAAATAGGAATAATTGCATACATTTTATGGTTGCATTGTGAAAATCATATATATGCATATACATACATATAAATATATACATATATATATCATAAATGAATTATCAATCCATGGAGTACATACTGGTTGATCTCAAAATATTAAAGTACAAATATTAGTATTTACTAGAGGATAAAAAATAGTTGTATTTTTTCAGTTCTTGAAAATATATTATCTTGGACTAGTTGAAGGTTGTATTAATAATTTTATTGTTCAAATCAGTATTCAAAGAGTCTTGACTTGTCTCCCTGACCCTAGTTTAACACCTTTCTCCATAGAATATCCTACTTAGTGGTCATTTTGATGATACTGCTTGCTTGACTAGTAGTAAATTTCCATTCTCTTCTTACACTGTGACAGTCTTTTCTTGCCTTTATACACAATTCTATTTTTGAAGAAAATTTATTCTTTGTATTATTTTTATAGAAATAATAGTTGTTAAAAAGGATGTAATTAGAATGACTACCACATGATTCGCTTAAATTTCTTTTTTTTCTGTGGCTCATTTCTCTATTTGCACAATGATCTTTTTTTGTCAAATTTTTCAATTGAAATTGACAAAAAATTGGCACATCTGTAGGCTATAATTACTCACATGCACATTTTCCTTTGCTAAATAAAAAACACCTATAAACAAGGTTGAGTAGGTAAATAAAAGAATAATATTTAAAATTGTGATAAATGGATTACAAAATAGCTTTTCACAAAATTAATCTTTTTCTCTGCTACAGATTTATTCATATGTACTTGAATAGGTTAAATTGTTTTATTAAATTAAAATGGTTTTGATGAATATTTTTACAATACACTCAAATGATTGAATTGTTCTGGGACCTCAAGAGTCAGGCAGAATCACAGTCATAGGCAGCATTTTGATGTCATGAAAAATAAACCTTAAAAATGTTCAAGCAGTCGTCAACTGTTTTTGCAAAAGACTATAATCTCACACTCAAGGAAGCTGAAGGCAGGCAGACCACAAATTTGAGGCTAACCTGAGCAGTATATTGAGATTCATCTCAAAAGAAAAACAAAAAAATCAACCAGACGTAAACAAGGACAGAGATATAAATTAGATATAAAACAGCAAGAATTAGTTTTTGTGTTTCAAAATAAGTTCATGCAATCAAAACAAGTATAACATATCACTAAGACTGTAAAAACAGTCTCAATCTTTCATTCATATTGAAGCTCCATTTGTTTTTACAAAAAGAAGTGAATTTTTATTTAACAACTTTTTATTTAACTTTTTTAAAACACTCTTGGAAGAATTTTGGTGTTACATTGTATTTTACATCATATTAAAGTTATATTTCAAATTCCGTGCTGTTATAAATAGTATGTAATATTTTATTTAAACATAGTTAGAAAATTTCTCCAGTAGAGAAAACATAATATTTGAAGAAAAAAGCAATTTGCATAAATGCTAAGATATATAATTCTATACCGTGCTTTCATGAAAAAGATTTTCAATAATTATTATTTTTATGTAATTCTAGTTAAGTTAAATGAAGCAATTCTAGTAGCATAAATTAAATAGATAATTTAACAAATGACTAATTTCTTCATTGACGTTCAATTCTAAGATATATACTATACTTTCTTTCTCAAAACTTTGAATTTTTTTTTATACTGGGAATCGAACTCATGACCTTGTGCTTGCCAGGCAAGCACTTATACCACTGAGATAAATCCCAGCCCAAAACTTTGAATTTTTTGATAAATTATAAAGAACCAGATTCAACACTGTCTATACCACTTAAACTGTGAGGGAAAAATAGGTTTGATTGGGAGTACATTGGTTGTAATTTTGTTCTTTGCCATTATCCTCTCACTAAGGGCACAGGAAATCATGGGATTGTACACCCTGTTGGGGGCATGATGTGGAATTAATTCCAAGTAAAATATGAATATTATAGGGAAACATCAAAAATATTTCAGAGTAAAATATGGACAGAATGACATGAATAGTACATTCACTAAATAAATATTCCTATAGCTTTTTGGATGCAAGTCATTTTCTAAGTTCATACAAACCTGAATAGCCTTAAGATAAGAACAATTGATCATAAATTAAATTACACATAAATTAAGAATGACTGTACAAGAGCAAGTGAGCACACTAGAAATAAGTCTATGAAATCTCCAACATCTGACACAGAAAACATATTCAACAAACATGAGTTGAAAAAAATACACAAATGTTTGTCTTAACGCAAGTATTTATAAATGGTTCAGGGGATATAGAGAAGGATGTCTTTTTTTTTTTCAAGGATAAAGAAAGGTAGATTGGGAATTTTTTTTAAAAAAAGCACTGAAAGGAAAAATATTTAAGCTGTGCTTGAGGGTTGCTTATGGAATTCCCAAACATATAGGTAAGGACAAAAAAAGTAAAAGAAATAAGTTAATTGGCACATTGGTAAAAAATGCCAGATCTCAACAGCCAATAGTCCATAGCTACACGACTCAGCAGGGTTCTCGGCAAGGAGATTAGAATGTGGCCAGACAGGGCCTGGTGCAACTATGTTTTCACGCCAATGTCTGACATGCTCAAGTGCTTTAAAATCCATTTCATCAGTAGAAAAAAGACCCTGAATATTTAAAAGTAGGCTGTAAACAATATTTCTTTGAAGGTGTGTCTAGCAGTACTGCTGGTACTGCAAAGAACTTGGTTAACAGTTTGACCAAAGAATCAGACATAGATAATCAAAGGTGTGATACTGTGGTGTCCAAAAGCAGCTGGTAGTGTGGTTTCACATCAAAGTTGGGAGAATGAAGATACCACTGTGCATTATTCTCTCAAATTTCACAGAAAGAGAAAGGAGGATTGGAACCAGCTTTAGGCTATATAGAACAAAAGGAAGAAACTTCAAATGGCTGTGTCCAAGAAAAAGGAAAACCTCTACTTATAACAGCCTGAGGAAGTGTAAATGGGAAAGTGATTTTACAGTGATATTTCCAGAATGAAATTTTAAAACTTCAGGGTGAAAAGGACGTCATAGTTAAGGCCAGCAGGGGTTTATTGGCTTTCTTCTTCTGTTTTTAGGGTTTATAAAAGACAAATGGAAATATATCTTGATATAAATCCAAAAATGTGTAAGAGTTAATTAATAGATCATCAACAGAGCACTCTCATATGGAGTTAACAGAAGCAAGATCATAAAGAAAAAAAGATTTGAAAGGCAATTTATAAAATACACTTCAAAAAAAAGGACATTTCCATAAGATCTTAATGACTTAAAAGTAGGATGAGTGAGAATTGTGGAATTTCATAACCAATTAATTTGTTTATAGCATAAGATTGGAAAAGAGGTGGCAAGACATAAAAAGCGGTAAAATTGTAACAGCTTTTGGTTTTAAAATATTTGTGAAAGTTGACTGTTATACTACATATTAGAGAGTTTCCTTTCTGTTCAGTCACATTTGTTTATGGAGTTGAACTAACATTTCTAGATATATAGTTCAGTGAAGTCTAACAACTCTAATCCATGATTTGAACAATATTATTACTCTATTATGCTGATTTTACCACATTATTTTGTATTTTTAATTTGTCTTCCTTTTACTTGGTTTTTGGAAATTATTAAGTACTGTCAACCCTGAACACAAAGTGTTCTCCTTTGAGTATATTATTATTGGTATTATTCCTAGAAGTTTGATATCATTGATTGGCTTAACTTGTTATGGTCCATAAGGAGTCAGTAAGATCTGTGTTTAGATTGTAGTTCTTGTATTTATTTGTTCTTATGTCATGAGGTCAACTTTTTTTTCTCTTCCTTGAGAATTGGAAAAATAATACCTATTATATCAACTGAATGAAAGAGTGCAAACTATGAAGACTGATACATAAGCAGCAGTTATGAACTGTTTGCTGATGTCTTTAACAGACAAGCATTTTGTCTGATCAGTATGTTCTCATACCACTATCCATTATTCAGTGACAACCCATCCCTTCCTCTCTCATCTGCAAAAGAGCTGTATGTCTTTCTTGTTTAACTTGATTTTTTTTCTGATCCTGGAAACAGAATTAAGACAAAAATAAAAACAAAAACAAAAATAATTTTCTTTAGGCAAACACAAATTTAAAAAAATAAAAATGTTTTAGGAAAACAAAGAAAGTAGAATAAAGAGTGAAGAGAAATAAAGAATTTTGAACAACTACCACTTTGTAGGAATTATGGGAGGAATATGGGAGGAATTATGTAGTAATTATGGGAGAAAAACATATTAATTACTACTGTTTGTTCAAACCCATTTTAAAAAGTCTCCAGTCTGAAGCAATGTCATCCTGGTTATTTTTCTCCATAAAACAACATGGTACCATGTTATGTTATTATTATAATTAGTTCATGCAAATTGAAAGTTTGTATTCATGATAGGTCTATACAGTAAAAAATTAAATTAGACCAATGAAATATTAACTTTGGTTCAACAATTGAACTCTTGTGACACAAAATTACTGATTTCCATAGGTTGCAGGACCTATTCTGATATAATCCAATCAACTTCTATAGGTATTTGATGGAAATAATTATGTGAAAGTCAGTCAGGCATAAGTACAGCTTGTTCTTTGATGCTTAATATCATCATTTAAATCAATTACAATATTCCAATCCTACCTCCAATCAGGAAAAAATACTTCTTACATATTCATCCAAATATTCTTATGGATTCTCATAAGAATTCCTTCATCAAAATAAAAGTAACTTCATCATATGAAAGATTTTCAGAAAGTAAGAGGAACTGGCAAGAAATATTTCATTGGAATATTATTTGTTTAAAAAGCAATATAAAGAGAAAAAAAGCTTGGGTAGATGAAGTAGCATAACAATGTAACAGGGAATTCATGATATGGGCATTAAAATCTCTTTTATCTCTTCTGTAACAGCATTTTCTTAATGTCATCTTTTTTTTTTATTGGTACCAGGAATTGAACTCAGGACCATGCACTTGCAAGGCAGGCTCTTACACCACTGAGCTAAATCCCCAGTCCCAATGTCATCATTTGTGGCCATGCTTTACCTAAATAATCTAAATTTTTAAGAGCAAATTTACTGTATTATAAAAATATTTAGTACATGGCTATAAATATTTGGTAATGGGAGTGAGATATATTTAAAATATTAACATAATATTATTTGTATGTGATGTACATGCACATCTATATATGAGCATTTGCTCACTCCCAGTTTATAGCTATTGTCTAATATATTTCAGACTGAAATTTATAATCATATTGTAATAGTTACATGTGTTAATCAACTATTACACAAATTAAAAATGAATAATTTGATTCTCAGAATCATTTAATAAAGAGTCCTATATGTATTCTAGGAAACAATTGCCTAATCAGTTGATGAAAAGAACATTGTATTTTACATATCTGTTGAAGAACTAGGATGCCTTAAATTTGAAGACAAATTGAACTGAAATCATTATATGTGGGTAAGTCAAAATCATTATATGTGGATATGTGAAAATTTTATAGCAATTATTCTACAAATATACAGTGATTTAATTTGCCATTTATTAGAATCAATGTGTGGTATTTACAAACTAATTTTTGAAAATTCTAGAAACACATAGATCTGTGTTAATGTAATTAAAATATTTGTTTCAATCTTATAAACAGGTTGAGAAAATGTAAACTTAAGTAATTTATTCATGAAAAACACATTCCTGAGAATGACATTTTTGTCCTTTGACTCTTCTGGTTATTTCTTATTTTTGTAAAGCCTCCTGATGTTTTACTTTTTGAAATCCTTCTTCTACGCTGAAGAATCAAGCATTGTTATAGATGAAATAAGCACCACCAGCAAATATTAAAACTGTCATCTGCTGAGGCTGGAGATCACCATTAGGCCGTAAGTAATAACCTGCAGTACAAACTTGTAACTTACATATCAATTAATTTCCTATTACTGTCACACATGACACTAACAGTTAACATTATTTCCTCATTCTGCTCTCCTAATTACAATGTATTAGTGCTGAACACGAATATCACAAGATCAATGTTATCAAAATATGTCCTACAATGATATTACCTAAAGTGTTTGGTAAAATTTATTCAAAATATATACATGTAAAAATGACGAATTGTTGGTTTTTTTAAAAATAACTTTTAGAATTAATAATTCAGATTGGCTATGTATAAGTCTAGTTTTGAATCTGTACTTATGACAATTAACTTGATAAATTCTCATAAGATAAATAAATGAATCTGATGCTGGAAAAATAAAAATAGGGTGGAAGAAAGGGAAAAAAAGAATTGAAATCTGTTGTGTACACATACTGGTTCTCTACAGTGAGTAACCCTTATGTACTACAAACATGTACTAATACAAGTTAAAAAATTACACAACATTAATAACCATTCTAATTTGAATATGTAAAATGTATTTGTACTAGTGATTTTCCATGAGATAATCTCACTTATATAGGTAAGTAAAACACAAAAATGTAGAAGACGTTCTTCGATTTTGAGTAACTCATTCCTTACAGGTGGTAGGGCTGTTGGAGGATCCAGAGAAATAAGATTTTAGCTGAGGTTAACACATTCATATCAGCATTTACAAAGGAATGCAAAAGGCTACTGAGGTTAGAATACTAGAATATCTGGACCACATCATAGGACTTAGAGTGGGAGGATATATTAGTGCAGTGGTTTTCCAATGAACAATGAAATAGAACATTTAGAACAAATTTATAGAAGTTACTACTGGGGAAAAAGACATTAAAGTTAACAATGAGGATCTGTAAAGATACCCTTTTTTTCTGATTGCCCTTTTTTGTCTTTGTACTACATGGCTCTTAGACCACATTAGAGTTTTCTTATCTTTGGACCCATTATATTATTTTGTAAATCATCTAAAATAATATATAAATACTTATCTACATATAGGATATAATTATGATGAGAAAATCTTTAGCTTTATAATTTTAAAGGTGACCTTGATCTAAAAGTGCTAAAAATGATGGATGATTATTGTAACATTTTATTTATATATTTTATGATAAGTTTGCCTTTGTAAATAAAGAAAAAGCCTGATGGACTGAAAGTACTGTGAAGAAACTGTATTTTCTCCATACATTTATCCTCCTAAGTAAATAGCCTCATGTTTTATATTTAGTAACTGGAAGCCAAGAAATGCTGTTTGAAAACAAATGGATGAATGAACGAATAAATGAATGAATGAGTGAGTAAATGAAAGAGTGAGAGAATAAAATGCTAGATGGATAATTTGAGATATTTTTGTAGCACTAAACTGTTAAAAATCATCAACACAATAACATGAATATTCTTCAGCAAACCTGCAGCTAAGAAAGCAATTTTTTCCATCAAATTCTACATAGAATTTCAAACACTGTCAAGGAATACTGATGTGCAGAGCAGAGTGGAGAATTCAGGGGTGGTGATAAGTTTAGGAAAACAAAGAGAGTGTGTTGTTAAACCAGACTGTGTATCTGACATTATTTTTATTTTGTCAGGTTTTTTTTTTGTTTTTTTTTTTTTTTTGAACCGGGGATCAAACTCGTGACCTCGCACTTGCTAGGCAGGCACTTAAGCCACTGAGCTAAATCCCCTGCTCTATGTTTTGTCAATGTGTATGCTCAGCACCATCTACCAGATCCCAGGCTTGGAATAAAGGATACAGAGATGCAGAGATAAACCCATCTACAATCCAAGCTATTTCACTACTTAGTAGAGACACAAAAATAGCAAACTACATAAAATAAAAAACATAGAACTTAAAATTAGTAATAGAAGTTTGACAGAATATAATATTCACAAAGTAGCACCAAAACCTACTCCTCATTTAGAAGGCCATTGTGTTTAACTTGGGGATTTGATAAAGATGTGACTAATACCATCTATTTACTTCCAAATTTTCCTTGTGCTATTTTCCTTCTCCTAACATGAATTTAGTGATTGCTTGTCTTTTCCCTGTCATCAGTCTACTGAACGTTGCTAAACTTGGTTTTCCTTTGGAATTTGAGAAGACAAAATTAGGGAATAAGTGATTATCATATATTAACTGCATCTCCGCATACAGACAGCATCTTTAGACATCTGACTTGTTATACATATACTCAGAGATATTTGCGTATAATTTTCTCTTCATTATTTTTGAATGATTTAGCAGGACTCAATAATAACTGAACACTGATACACAAACAGTAACTTTACAGGAAGAAAATAAATCCTAAAATAAATCACAGATCAATTTCATACATGCAATTATCACCTAGTGAAATTAATCTAAATGTAATATTTTCATATTGCAATAATCAATAAGTATATTACTTCCCAGCATTTGTTAGAGAAAAGTTCAAATTATGAAATTTTTAGACATGGAATGAGGTTTTATATCTTCTAAAATATTTTGCGCTCTTGGATTGAACTGTAATTTCACTTAGTCATCTGAGGTACAAATGGTCAAAGAGGTCACTTAATAAATTAATAATTTTCATATCAACTAGTCATATAGAAATATGAATAACATTAAGATGGAATTAAAAACTGAATCAATCCTATATATTCATTTCTATAACAGGTTGTGTTCAGAAAGAAGCTTCACTAAAACACTAGATCACCTTTGTTATAATAAATTTCATTCTCAAAATATTTTCTAAGTACCCTTTGCAATCTTATAAGCATTTTAGGAAATTAACAGTTAATGAAAATATTCAAAAATCCTTGTTCTCATGGAAGTCAAATTGACGATAACAAATATATTCTACACTGTAATTACAAAGGGGATACAGCTACTGGTTAAAGTATATGACACTCAAATTTGTAAAAATAAATGTGAAAACAGGGCCCAAGATATAACTCAGTGGTACAAGCACCTGTCTTGCAAGTACAAGGCCTTGAGTTCAATTCCTAGCTTATAAGTAAAAAACTAACACTTCTTAATACTCAAACACAAAACATTGATCATACTTAGATTAGTTATTTCACAAAAACATGTATTTACCATCATGGTTTCATATTAGTACACACTTTAGTTACTATATGATATAATATTTTTAAGTCATAAAATTCTTCCTACCAATATGTGAAAAAATTATATATATGTGTATATATATTATATATATATGCTTAAATATATAATATAAATATATAAATATATATTATATACATATATATATATATAAATTCTGTTCACACACATTGGTAATTACACATTGGCTTCCATTTAAAACTGAAGTTTTGGTTGTTTTTAATGCTATAGTACATTGCATAATCCTCATCAATCCTACTTTCAGTCACAAACAACCAAGAAGCAACATTATTTGTAAAAGCATTAATAACAATACAGCTGTGATTAGACACAGAAAATAAAAGATTAGGTAGAGGATGAAATTTTTGAGGCAACAACTAGTTCTTCTAATATGCACATGTTTAGAAAGAGAAAAGTACTTTTGCATTTTTTTTATAAGCTACACTCAGAATAAAATACTAAGAAAAAAGTAATGGTAGAAAGACTAAAGCTAGGAAATTTAAATCTCTTAAATATAAATGTGCAAATTGTGATTTAATATTCCATTATTTTCACTATTTGAGCAGTTGTCTGCTAATTCGATTAACTGCCGCTTTTTCTATGGAAGGAATCTCTATTGTACCTGGTTGTATTTTCTGAAAGACAACCTCAGACTTTGAGTTTTGGACCCTGACTATACTTCTAGAACCTATTTATAATGGATATTATAATGAATTATGATCATCTTTTATGTTTGCATTTGTTGTTAGATTCACTTTAAATTTATGTCATAATTTAAATGGAATTTAAGGAGTTTGTATATTTTCAAGAAAAAATACCTTAATGATTAAGAGAATTCTCACCTAGAGTTTTGCTAGATATGAATTTAATTATGAATTACAACCTACATGATCTGAAACTTTTCATTTTCCCTTGGCTTACTGATCTATAAATGGGGTTAATAATAGCTTTCTTAATAAAGTTTTGTTTGCACTTATTATGTATGAAATGCTTAAACTTTCTGAGACAAAATAAACATGTGCTAATTCCCACTTTTAACTACTTTATTCACTTTCATGACACCAGGTAACTGTTTAATAAATATTTTGTTTAATAAATATTAAGTGGTGATAAATTAATGTTTGAGTAGATGAATAAATGAATGAATTATGAAAACAATCTGATAGCAATACTTGTTATTAAAGCTTGAATATTTTACAAAACTGTTGTCTGTTTATTCTGGATATAGTTTACTTTCAAGACCCACAAAGTATAGTTAGAATTGAAATTCCTAGTAAATAATCAATTTCAATCAATGATGTTGATTATATTTTGAAAAGGATTATACTATCTTATAATAATCATCTCATGTGAACAGCTCAATAAATGCTTAGTAAAATCCTAGAAAATTTCTTATAAAGTTCAAAACATTTGAAAACTAATGCTATAGTATATTATCATATTAATTTAAATATTTAATCATTTTTAGATTGAGCATAAAAATAAAATCCATAACTCTTAAAATTCTTTGTTTGAAGATACAATTAGCAATCTAGTGAGAAAATTTAGTTCCTTAATCAGGGTTCTTTTCTCTTTTTCTGTTTAATGAATGACGCTTCTTGTGACCTTGGCTATATTTATTAATGTTTGTGAAATATGACTAACAATAACCTTTGTGGTGAAGCTATAATAGTAACAGTCAGAATACTATGCTCTGAGATTAAGCAAGCATTAACATATTGGTAAGACAGGAATTGATTACATGTAACCCGTCATTAGTGTAGAATGGTTTTGTACTGAATTTCATTCTGTTAAAGAGATCACTCTGTATTTCCAATGGAGCTTTTAGAAATAGCTTAACCAGACTGTACACAAGATAGTGCCAAGGCTAATCTATATTTCAATCTATATTTTAATTAAATGCATGATCACAAACTCAGTTGTGCCCTGAGTGAGACTATAATGCGACATCATGAGGGTTCATCTTTGTTCTACTTAGTTGCAAACCTTCTCTTAATAAGCTACAGCTAAAAACCAGCATAAAGAATAAAACTGGGAAATATTTCTTCTATAGACTACTATTCTTTTTTTAATTGTTAAAATTAGCATGCACTTCAGAGATGATACAGAGACAAACTGGACCAGATTTCTCAATACAACACTTTAACAAGAAGCAAAGCACTTTCATGTTGCTATAAATTACTTACTGTATATGGCCTTCTCAGGGTTGGAGGCAACAACTTTCCATGGCATTTTAATCACTAGCCTCCATGCTGAGGCAGTCAGTAAGGGGAGAAGCGATAGTGTATGTTCTCCACCTCATTTACTAAGCAAATTCATTGCTCAGGGAACAGAAACATCTGCCAGAAGGAGTGACAATTTAAATCCAGCAGTACAAATGGGGATCCTAAAGCTTTCATTCACTCCTTCATTGTAGACTGCCTTAGATCCTATCTAATCACATTTTTCCTTCCTACATGCACAGTAGAGCACTGAAAACTGGAACCAGCAAGAAAAGCTGATAACCTCCATTGATTTGGGTCTCACTCTAAGAAGTAATTGGGAAAAGGGTAAGGAGAGGCAGAAAGAAAAATATTCTCTTTCTGCTTGCCTTCTACCCTCACTCTTGTCTACCTACTTCTCTCCCTGAAGGCCCTTTCTTCAGAATGACATGTTCCATAGAATTAGTCAGTCTCTCCCATTCCTTCCCCTATTAGGTTTTTCATAATTCTATGCTTTATCATATTTGATACTATCAAATTTGAAACGAAAATATCAGGATATAATGGTTGAGTAACTGTCTCCTTCACTAGACTTCTGATGTCTGTGACTCAATGACAGTATTTTCTTTTCAATGACAATAACACAACACTTAACTGAAGTACACTTTTAAAATAGTCCTGTATTTATTTACCCAGTTGTAATTATTGCAATAAAGAGTCAGAAGACTTAAATACACTTACAGTGGTCTTAGAACATTTTTTTTACTGTACTCATTCAGAAGTCCAAAAGAAAATCCTCATTTTGTTTAAATACTATGAAACTATATATTAAAATATAACACAACAAATTGGAAACTCTGTGAAGGTGCTAAATTTTGACAAAATTTTGCAAATTTCTTCCTAGATGTCTTCTTAGGATAAAGGAATGGATTCTTTTATAATGAGGATGAAATTTCCAGAACTTCTTCCTCTTTGCCTTACACCTATTTGATACTTTCCCAGCTTCCTGAACATCTGTTTTGTCAATGATTTTATCATTCTTAGACTATTAAACATTTTCTTTCAATTTTATACTTCAATTATCTTAATAATTTATGACAAATTTCCTTATAAATAATTCAGCACTTTAAATGGAAATGTAGGAGAGGAAGGCAAATGTTAAAAATGAGTGACAATGACAGCAGTAATTTATACCAGCAGCAGCAGAACTAAGACAGCAAAAAAAAAAAAGACTATAAAGCAAACATTCAAACATCCTTATGACACAGGATTGAAAAATATTGCAAAGGCAGCTTTTAAAAGAAAGAAAAATATCGGTTGGGTGTAGTTTCATTCTGTAATCCCAATTATTCCTAAAACTGAGACCGTAGGAGCACGTGGAA
>PVJX010035628.1:0-18104 GCA_004027295.1 Dolichotis patagonum | reverse complement strand
AAATTCTGGTTCAGCCTGGACAACTAAAAGACTTAGCAAGACCCTGTCACAAAAATTTAAAAGGTGGGGGATGGAGTATAGCTTAGTGTGAGGGCCCAGGGTATTCAGTACACAGTATCTACCAGCAAAGGAGAGAAAGGTATGTGAGAACAGAGGAACAAGTGACAACATTTAAAAAATTGTGAAGAAAAACCACATTGGAGAACTTTAATACATAAAGAAAAATGAATTTCCCTTGACATATATCAAGCCTATGCATATACTCAAGGTAAAATATCTAAAACTTGAAGAGTTCAATCTCAGCACTTTCAATGAAGAAACATTTAATCTGACTTGAAATAAATGGGCTTGATATTATTTCCCATAGTACAGGAGATAATCAAGAGTTCCCTGCATAGAATACATTCCTGAAGATTTAGAACTCATTTTATTTCTGATTAAATATTTCTTTGCTTTTTGATTCAATGAAATTTTTATCTTTTAAAATATATGAAACAGGGCTGGAAATATATCTCAGTGGCACAAGTGTCTGCATGGCAAGTGTGAGGCTGTGAGTTCGATTCCCTGATATATATATATATATATATATATATATAATAATAAAATAAGATTTATCTAAATATTAACCATAGACATAAAACAGACAGCAAGTGAAATATAATTGATCATTTCAATTGCTATAAATACTGTTACATCCAAAATTTAAATATTAGAAATCTGCTAAAATATACAGAAGTATACAACTTCAGTGGACATTGTTGAAAGGCTTTCAACATGTATTCTCTTCTTTCTGCATCCTCACTGAATCTTGTTCTAGATCAAACTTTCAGTGCTGTCAGTCTATAGACCTCAGAGCAATCTCATCGCCCAAATGTCAGCAGCATGAATTTGACTCACTTAACCTAATTAGTACACACCCTTTCCTAGGTCCTGGAAAAAAGTTGGGCAAATGGCACAAATGAACTATGGGGGTAGCAGTGTGGAGGGGATAGTGCTTTCCGTGGGATTTTTCTCTTATTCAAACTGTCACATGCTCTTATAGGGGAGAAAACTGTCATGGTCATCTTGCTACCAACACTAAACAGGCAGAAAAGGCTTAGGTAAAGTCCAGATAATTTCAAGAAAACAAAACAAAAGTATTGGCTTATAACAAATCTAAAGCCAGACTAAAAATTTTACTACAGCACATAATATCTTCATTATTTAAGTTACTTTGAATTGTATTTTCTTTCACTGGATGCTAAAAACATCTTTCATGATTGTACCAAGTGAATGCACATTAGTCTCTTGTCTTCTGATATCTACACTACTTTCTTAACTGCGCTGATATCATTTTTAACATTTCAAGGGCTAATGGATACTATGAAAATCTCCACATAATTCACACCCTTTGTCTTTTCATCCTCTCATGTTATAATAATACCTGACATGTATTACTTTTTGGAAATTTATTTCTACTCTGTACAAGGATTTGCAATTTTTCAGTTAATATTTAATAATCAATTTTTTTTGAATTTGAATAAACTATTTCTTCTTCTTTGAATATGTTCTATTGTTACAGAAACAAATCGATTTCTCTTTACAGTACCATTAACAAACCACAATAAATACTACAAGTTTCATTTAAGACCTCATCAGTGTTTTAGATACTAGAGCAAAAGTTTTCATGTCTCCTAGAGTCATTAACTCTATTTTATTCCAAGTTTATTTATTTTAATTCACGAATAATAATTATATGTATTTATGAGCTACACTATGATGTTTTGATGTATGAGTACATTGTGTTATCATTAAGTTGAACTAACTAATTAATATGTCCATCATCTCATCTACTTATTCTTGTGATGGGAATACTTAAAATTGTCTAGCAATATGTTATTATTAATAATATATTATTGTCAATAATACATTATTATTAACTATAGTTACAATGCTGTGCATTAGATGACTATTTTATTATTGTTGTTTGTTTGGTACCAGGAATCAAACTTACAACCTCGCACTTGCCAGGCAGGCACCCTGCCACTGAGCTATATCCCAAGGCCTATCACTGTTACCTTCTGCATAGATAATACAAAATACATCAACACAACTAAAACTTGCACAGACTCTACTGGGTTCTCAAACTGAGTGATATCAATCCCTGCCATAATTTATTACTCATTCAATAAACAAAATACAACTTAAAAAGTCTAAATAGCATTTATCCCCCATCTCTCCCTCTCATATATACATATACAAATTTTAAACTTTTTTTAATGATTTATTTAAAATTGTTATATTAAAAGTTTTAAATAGATCTAGTTATTTTAAAAGTTTTAAATAGATCTGGTAGAAACCCCTTCAGTGAAGAAGAGTCTATCTTGAAGTTCTTAGTTTGAGGCACAGCTTGGAAAGATGAAATATTAACACAAAGATGACTAAAATCTCATTAATTTTAGTGTTCCTGAACATGTGACTTGTGTTTTGCTACCCATGTTAGTGCAGATTTATTTTATTTTTGCATATTTTTGGTAAGAACTTTTCAAAAATATTCATCTTGTGCATATTCGTAAGTGATTTATGTACAAGTGTGCTTAAATACCCTGACGGAGGGGAGTTAATTTGCATTCATTATACCTGTGACAAATAGTTTCGTTTACCTTTAGAAATAATGTATCACAAATTTGTTCAAGTATTTGATAATAAAATTACAGATGAATGCAAATATCAAGATCAAATTAACAAAATGCAAACCACATATGAGCTACCAGTATGTCAAAAACAGAAAGTCTGAATCTGCAAAAAATTAAGAGAATTTGATAAGCTTTTCTGTTTGACAGCCAAGAAATATTCTATAAGTGAATGTACCACTTGCTTTATGCAGTATTTCCTTGTCAAGGTGATCAAAGAAAAAAATCAAACCTTGCTTATGTATATCTTCAGTCTACATTAGGCATTCTAATTGTCCAAATTCACCTTCTGTATGATTGAATATTATTTCACATTATATGTGAAATAATGTGATTATTATAATGTGAAATAATGCAAATGTGATTTTATATCACCTTGACCTTACCGTATTTTGAGGAAATGAATCAACCTCTTTGGCTCTAAATTCTATAACAAAAAGTTAAATTTGTTTTAAAAAAAAGCAAGAGCTTTTCCTTGAAATTCAGAATTTATTGTTGCTTTTGCAGTATTGTGATATGTAATAAGAAGATCAATAATGAAAATGTTAATGACAAATGTAACTTATCTGTAGTGCACTAGCAACAGAGCAATGGAAAAGAAACACATAAATCAGGAAAACTGTCCTGAAACTATCTTCTATAGAATAGCATTTATTTCTACATTATTTAAGAATTTATGCATTAAGACAAAAATAAATTGTTCAGAATTCTTAAATATTCTTATCCAATGATGTAGTTTCTTGGTAATTAATTTTTAATAGGGCATGGTAAAGGAGGCATTTTTAGTTTTCCTGGGAAAAACAGACAGTATTCTGTTTGACCAGCAAATTGAAATTGTGTTTGTGCTATACCAAGGGATGCTTTGGTATATGCCCAGTTTGTGGAGTGGCTGCATGAAGTTAATGAACACATTAACCCCATCACATATTTAGTACAGTAAAATCATCTGAAATCTCTCAGTGATTTTCAGGTATACAACATATTAACTATAATCACAATATTATATAACAGGTCTCCTTATCTTATTCAAGCACCCTAATTGAAATTGTTTACATTTTTACTAACATATCCCCAAGACCTATCTTCCCCTCAGGTGCTACAAACATTATTTTACTTACAGCATTTGCCTTCTGTTCTTAGTTTATTTCACTTAGCATAATACTCTCCAGATTCATTCATGTTCTTGCAAATAATTAGATGTCCCCTTTTTTAAAGGCTAAATAGTATTTCACTGTGTACATACACCGCAATTTTTTCATCTATTAATCTGTTTCATCCATTAATTAGTTTTTGTGGCTGGTGAACATGAACGATCAACATAAAAGTACAAATGTCTCTTTAACATACTGACTTTAGTTCTTTAGATACTAGTTTTATGTATAGTAGATATATACTTAACAGAGTTTTTGGATTATATGGTGCATTGACTTTTAGGATTTTTGAGGAATCTCCTTGTTTTCTATAGTGGCTGTAGGAATGTACATTTCCCACCAACAGAGTAAATGTCTTCCCTTTTTTCTGCTTCCTTACCAATACTTATGACTGGTCATTTTGATAATAGCCATCCTAACAGAGGCTAGGAGATATCTCACTTGCATTTCGCTGGTGATCAGTGATGTTGAGCATTTTACTTGCCTATTTGCATGTCTTAATTTGAGAAATAATTTTGTAGACATTTTGCCAAATTTTTTAATCAAGGTAAAAAGACCATCATTGGTCAATGCAATCTTGAGCAAAAAGAATAAAGGTGAAGGGATTATATTATTTGAGTTCAAAATCTTCAGTAAAGCCATAGGAATCAATACAACATGATACTGACACAAAATCAGATCAATAGACAAATGAAATGGAGATAGGTGATACAAATTAATGTAAAAATTTATAGTAAACTAATCTTCAATAAAGATGACAAACACATATTTTGGAAAGACCTTTCTTTTAAAAATATGGATGGTGCTGGAGAAATTGGATGTCTACATGCAGAAGATTTAAATTGGCCCAATGCATCATCCCATATACAAAAGTGAATTCAAAATAAATTAAAGACTTATACATAAAATCTGTTGTTGAATTGCTATAGGGGAAAAGATTATTGACGTTGGCTTTGGAAATTCTTTTTTTTTTCTTGGATATGAGCTCAAAGAAAGGGAATGAAAACAAAATTAAACAAATAAGGTTGCAATAAATTAAAAATCTTAAGTATAGCAAAGAAACAATGGCTGAAGGGGCAATGTAAGTAATGAAAGAAAATATTTCTGAACCATACATCCAATAAGGTCTGGCATACAAAATAGTCTACCATATAAACACTGTAGCATTTCATTGTACTAATATATGTCTGAAAGCTAATGGTCATCACATTTACTTTATTTTTTCTATTTCTGTCTTTTTGAGACAGAGTCTCACTATGCAGTTTAGGCAGGCTTCGAACTCACTTTTTAGGACAGCCTCGTCTCAAACTTGCAGCGATCCTCCCTCCTCAGTCTCCTGAACACTGGGATGATGGGCATGCACCGCCACACACAGCTGCCCATCACTTTGAACCCTCTTATAATCACTGAGACCAAAGGTAACTTCTATTTATCCTATGATGTCTAAATAAATTCAGTGTTAAAATATTTATATGACTTTTTGGTAGATCCTGTATATAAAGGGACTCAAACATCTCAATAACAAGATGGCACTATGTTTAGCACATAGAAACATTTAAGGTTGAACATATGCTTTAAGAAGCAACACATAGTTTTGCTGTATATCTTTTTTTGTCTATTTTTAAATCCTATAATACTCTTTCTTGTTAACATAGACAAATATACACATGAATCTATCCATTAAGTAGTAGGCCACGGTCATCTCTTACAATTAATAAAGAGTAGAAGATAAATCTAAAAGCATCAGTTTGTTAAATCTCTGTGATACATGATAAATTAAGTCTGTCTCATGAAAAGATTTGACATCAAATGAAAATTTAAGTAACAGATTTAATTTTTGGAGGAATTGCCATGGAATACTAAGAAGACATGTTTTGAGAGTTAGCATCTGCCCTTCTTTGGATCTCCATTTTTAAAAGCTATTTTTACACAATTAATCAACTGATACTATATTTCTATCTGATACATTTTTGGAAATCATGCAGCAAATACTTCAAATGGTACATTATACCTTAAGAAGACAGTTATAACTCTGAATACAATTTCTTTCTCTTCTTTTTTTCCCTTCTTTTCTTTTCACAGTAATCACAACTTGGCCTTTGATCTGCCTTGAGACTCTTTAACCTTCTCTACAACACAGTGAGAAGAGGCTTCTGCTGGAGTTAAGTAGGGCAAGGAGTCATGTGATAGTCATAACTGCTTCCATCTCTCTTAATGTGTAATCTTTAGACACCAACTATTCAGTAAAGACAGATGCGGAATATATTTTTTATTTAATCTTCATTTTTTTCTGCCAGTTAGCATATTGTATTTTCCTTTAAAAACACTAAAAGTTTCATGTCAGTGAACAGGAACAGTATATTTTACAGAAAAATTTCAAAGAGATTTTTTTGTAAAAATGCACCCCTAGTGACGAAGTGCTTGTGCCTAGAATGATAAGGGTAGTTTCCCTATTGTTCACTTAGCAGGTTGTCATCTTTTTCTTCTTAATAAGGAAAGGTCTTATCCTCAGCAATGCTGCATGAGTTTCCAGTTACTTGGCAACAATAATAAAAAAGGCACATGCAGTAAGGGCCCATCATCAACATCATGACAAATAGTAGAGCCTCAATTGGTTTTAATGGCCATATGGAGACATTAAATCCTGTCCTTTCGAATGAAACCCAATTCATACAATCAGAATGAGCCTTGTAATAATTTTCAACATTTTAACTGGTCTATGTGAATAAATATGTAGAAAAATGTAAATAATAGGTGGCGTACCTGAATGAACAAAGTAACCTTGGAATGCATAAGATAGAGCTTGCTTCTAATGTGAATATCAGAATATATATTTTTGGCACAAATTATGATCACTGAAAACTAATATTGTGAGTCCTTCTATTGTAGGTGTGATAAAGCCTATTAAGAAATGAATAAAAAGAAATAAGTATCTAATTAAGAAATGTGGATATTCCAAAGTAGAACCAATCAGTATTTGGGAGAAATTTAATACGATGCATAACAATAATAAATGAAACTACCTAGTACTAGTGCAACCATACTGAAGGGAGTGGGGAAAAATTAATCTAACTTTAGATAACAGTAAGATTACGAGAGACAGTAAAGATAAAAACAAAAAGAACTTTTTAAAAAATGCTGTATCTGGTCAGTAAATATGTTTCTCATAAAGATATTGGGATCATTTGAAACTATGGTATGTGTATAGTAGGTTTAAACAGATAAGTAAATATGTTTGGGATAGTAAAAATCAAATCTCTTGTTGTTGGAGAAAGGAGAAAGTAGTTACAAATAAAGGAAAAAGACTAAATTGATCCCTCTGGTGTCAAGTTAGAATCTGAGGTATCAGTAAAAAAGTCATTATATGCCTACACACAGAGAGATATAAAATAGTTGTGTGTGTATATAAATATTTTCTAGCTCAGTCTGCTTAGACATCTTAGAAATAATGACTCCCTAATTAGCATTCCTAGTACACAAGGCTTGGACTTTAGGCACGATTCCTATACAGACAGGAACTGGACATCTTTGTACAGGTGATGCATATTAAAGGAAGGGTAGGAAAAAACCAAGAGGAGACTGTGGAACCAGACAACTGAAATTTACAGTTATTGGAGGAAATTGAAAAATATAGATGTCAACCTAAAGGAGATCTTAACAGGAAATCTTTTACTAACAAATCAAATCATAGCAATATTGGATGATAACCCCCAAATAAAATATCTATTTCTAAGCTTATGGCAACATAAATAAATGATTGAATATAAGTAAGAGATGCAAAAGTTCCTCTTTATAGTGGAATTACAATTAATACATATGTTACAAAGGAAGAAAAAAGGAATCACCATCAGGCAATATCACAGTGGTGAAATTAGTATGAAATTGTCTTCTTTGAGACATGTGTTTACTACTGAGAAGTGATTGTAATTTTATAGTGGAAAAAATAGCAGGGGCTAGCTTGATTAAGCAATCAACGTCAATGGCAATGGCAGTAATACAGAGTGACATCATGAGCCCGGTGATATGGAACGCTGAGAAGGACATACTAGCATTTCTATTGTTCTGTTTCCAAGAAAGAAAGAGCTGCATCTAAGAATGAAAATGTACCAGATAGGAGCCAACTGGTGGGCATTTAGCAAAATGTTGATTCACTTTCAGGGCTTCCAGACCATGAAAAACAAAGAGTCTGAGCGAAATATTGCAGATTACTAAAGCTCAGGAAAATAAGTAAATGCAATTTGGGATTCTTATTGATCTCCTTAGAAAGGACATTAGTGAAAAATGGTGAAGTATTAATACGATTGTTAATGTGGTTAATATTGTTATGACAACCATGATTTCCTGGTTATGATTATTGTCTAATGGTAATCTAAAATATTGCAGTGGAGCAAGCTGGGTAATGGACATATTGAAAAATCTATGTACCATTTTGGAACCTTTTCTGTAAGTCTAAAAGTGGTTTAAATTAGTATAAGTGTACCATTGTAAAATTCAGAACATCTATTTCTAACTCTTGTAAACAACTGTAAAATTGGGTAAAATATTTCAAATAACTTTTCAGACATTGGAAGAGAGTGGAGAATTATGATCTATAAAAGAAGGAATCAACTGAAGTAAGCTTTCCAAATTATCCTGGATTTCTGCCCAGAGGCAAAGCCTAGACTGGAGCACGGTGGACAGACCTCAGTGCTATAGACTTTCTGTACTGAGGACACAGAGACCAGAAATTGGGAACACTAAAATTCCTGGAGTTTACAGGTCACGCTGTTGGAGAAAAGAGATCTGTATACATTTAATGCTCCAGAAATCAACACAAAGGTCCCCTTTCATCTTACACTGTATGATTAAATTGCCCACAAGAATGGGAGAATTCCATGAGCTGGACAAAGAACAATCGCCAAGGGAGTGAAAAAATGTCACTGGAGAACAGTGAGCTAAATAACTACTGAAATACAAGCATGACTGGGATACTGTTGGTACTCAATAGCCAGAGGGGAGAGTCTTCTTTGAAAACTGAAACAAAGTCAATGGAGTCTCAGAAATAAAGAAGTCATAGAAATGAGTTTAATACAGTCCAAGAGTAATGGATACCATAGGATATCCATAAAAACCTTAAACAATAAGTCTAAAAAACAATAGCATGATGTGCATGGATTCACTGCTTTCTTGAACTTTTAAGGAAAATGGCATATTCCCGACATTAACAATTCAGTATCCTAATGCTCAGTACATGGTAGTTAATAAAGAGGAAAATATGATCCATAAGAAGGGAATAATAACTTATAATTAGGAAAAAAATCAGAGATGACAAAAATAGCAGACAATGACTTTTAAATACCTACTATGAATATGTTCAAGGATTTAAAGACACAAACAAAATATTGAAGGAACAACTAAATAATTTCAGTAGACAAAATTACAAAGAGGAAAAGATATTCCATATATACTAAATAATTCTAATTAAAAATAGAAGTGCTTTTAAAAATAGAAGTCAACAAGCTGATTTTAAAATTGCCTATTTTAACAACAAGCATATTTTAAAATATGGGAACTCAAACAAAATATATTAGCCTATGACACTTGAAAAGGAAAAGTTAGCTTTCTTATATCGTTTGGCCTCATTATTACAACAAACATATTACAATCAAGTCAGTGATTGTCCTACATGTAGACAAAATATTTATAAAACAGCATAAAGAGCTGGGAAATAAAAATCAAATTTTATTATTAATATTATATCAATAGCTTATAAACTTAATGGGAAGATGAAAATGTCAACATGGTATTTGAACAACACCATGATGAGCACAAACCATGGGAACCTTTTCCAAAGCCTAATTTAGTACAAAAGTGTGCATTAGGACAAAGACATAAAAATGATAGCTAAAATAATAGCATATAGAGTACAGTACAGCCAAATACTTTTACAAGCTGAAAGTAGTCAGAGTCCTTAACAAAGCAATAAATTATTAATAAAAGAAAAATAATAACATTTTTAAAAATTGAAATTTGCTCAAAATATATAAATAAAAATCAGTAAGTAAGTCTGGGACTTAAATACCTCATGGGACACACATATATATATATATATATATATATATATATATATATATATTTTGGTTTTTTTACACATATATATTTAATAAATGATTTATATTCAGATTATGTAAACAACCAAAGTCAATAGCTCAATTATAAATAGGAAAATAATGAAAATGGACAACAAATTTTAATAGACACAATTGGGTTAAGAGACCTTGAGAAAATATTTAAGCACATTATGAACAGTCAAATTGATTTGAAGATAAAAATACACAATGTATGTATACTATTGGTAACCCCTAATTATCTTGTTTTGAAATTTTGTTTTATTTGTTCTCTTAAAATAAAATAAAGTTTTAAAAAAAGGAATAGTCAGATTAATGCCACAATAAGAAAAAATCATCCAGTCACTGTCAAAAGAAGAAAACATGGCTGCCAAGGCAGAGAAATCTATCATTTTTTAGTGCTGAAAAGGTACTGGGCACAAGGAATGACAGACCTGTTTATTTCAAAGAATTTTAAAGGGTGCACAGGGATTAGCATTGTCAGGAAAGAAAATTGTATAAATTACTAATGAGGATGATGGGTTAAAGAGAGAGTTGTCACACTTGTGCTACAAAAAAACTCAATGATCTTGCAGTTCATTTTTCACTAAAACTTCTATACCTTTAAATTGTGGATTGAATTTCCAGTGAAGTTTTAAGTTGAAATGAAAGGTCCCTTGTATAAAATATTGAAAACTACTGTATAACAGGCAATAGCTAAGTCATGGAATCCTAGCCTTCAGGGCCTCATACTCTCTGCACATGGTGATTCCTCTCACGGGCTCTGAAAGTTATTGTACCATCAAGTCTCCTTGATGTTCTAAATTAGCTGAGGGTGTTCTGTATGAGCACACTCCTTGGCACCTGGTGATACTGCTCAGAAGTTTCCCGTTGATGGCAAAGTATCTTACTGACATTTTATTGTTTTAAAACATGCCCAGAGAAATTCTGGTTCTCAAGGCATCACTGAAGAAATCCCAATTATTATGGATGATGGATTAAGTTAATTTTCTGCTCAACCTACTCAGAAAGAGGAAAATTAAAATAACAATGAGACAATATATTTTCACATGAAAGTTTGACCAAAATTTAAAAGGTTGACAAAAATGCCCATGAAGGTATAGATTATTCACAGACATTAGTAAGAAAATAAATTAGAATATCTTTATTAGAACAGAATTTCAGAGATTTTAATAAATATTTGCAGTCATCACATTTTCCACTTGAATTTAATTTGTATTTTGCTGTCTCCTTCCTTTAAAAATGTCTGCCCAAGAATTCATGTCTCATGATATTGTTATCAGTTCTATTAATCATAGCAACAAATGAAAAAACACTATGTGTCTTTAGGGAGGAATTTTGTTAAATTCATTATAGCACATATATACTTCAGAGTTTTAGGTAGATCTATATATGCTGTCAGAAAGATCAAACATTCATTTTCCTTAGAGATAAAGCCAAGAGATAGCATGACGTGTACACAGTCATTCATATATGTCGTAAATTCATAATGTACTTTCGAAGCAGATCTATGAAATACAGCCCTAGAATAAATTGAAAACAGAACACATCTTTAATCACGGTTACTTCTGAAGAGAGGTGTGAATTTTGGAAGAATATATTAGTGAAGGAGAACTGATTTGCCCAGAGTTATAACTTTGGGGCAACAAAGTATCTGCACCATTACCTAAAACCAAAATTTTATTCTGAGGTGAACAAGAAGACAAAGGCAGTGGAAGATTGTTGAATTATTCTTTTCTTATTAAAACGAGCATATCTTCAATGAAACCGTTTTTCATCCTTAGAAGGAATCTTAGGCATTTAAGAAGGCAGCCTCAGTAGCAATTTGCCTACATCGTGATTTTCATGTTTCTTGTTCACCTATTACTTATAAAAGAGACTGGGTTTTGACCATCTGTGTAAGCCCATTCTTGGGTATGAGCATTCAATAGCTTGTCTCAAATAATTAACCCCATTTGAATTTGAACTCAAATGTCAGGGTGGTTTCCAAAATCTCTTCAAATATTACGTATTGCAAATATGTATGAAAAAAGAAGAAAAAACTGAAAAGGATCAAAGGATGGATATAGGGGTGAAAAAAAGAATGAAGATGTGGTACGTGCTTGCACCAAATCTGTACAAGGAGTATAAACTTTGTGTACTGCACTCATAAACTAAAATAAACTAAAATAAAAACAAATAATGGGAAAAAATCTCCTCTCCAACTTCAGAGTTACAAACTAGGAACCAGAGATATAGGTTCTGTATAGGTTCTGTACCAAATCAGACTGTCCCCACCAGCATATTTGAAAACACTTTGAGAGTGGAGTGGAGGCACTCAGAGAAGTAAAGGGATCTGCAAGCTTCACTGGCCAAAGTGAGAAATTACATGGAAACGGGGGCTGTTGCTGTCAGAATCGGTCTACAGCTAAGAACAAGACCTCTGAGGAGGTGGAACCGGTATGTCAGGGGAAAGAAGGGGAATAGGGTTGCCTGCTCCTCTGGGAGACAATGTAGGCTCCAGAGAAAGGTGGAGTTAAGAGCTGGCCAGCAGATCAGATTCACTGTGGATATGAAGGCACACTGGAGATGACTCAGAAGAAAGGCATTGTCATGCAGGAAGGTACTGCGGCTGGACACAGGCACAAGTTAGGACAGAGTCAGTTCCCAAGGAACACTGGGCAAATGCACACTACCTACAGTTTGATTCTCATTTTCTCCTTCCTTCTTCAGGCCTGCTGTTAGTGCTTTGACCACAGGATCTTTCTTTTCGTTGCCTAAGAGACCTTGTAGAGTAGCGAGAAGTGGAATGAATGAATAGACACAAAATCTGTCTCAGACTGAGAGAAGTGGAGCAGTGTTGGTTCTAGAGGAAACCTACAGCTCCTGACCTAGCCCTGTTACTCTCTGGCTGTGTGAATAAGGCACACTGCCAAACTCAGTGAGCCTTGAGTTCATCATAGGTGAAATGGGCATCATAGCACTATCCACTAGCATTGTTGGGATGTTTGCAGGGCGTGCAAGGTGCCTGGCACTGTCTGATATACACTGTGATTTTAAAGAATGGCAGTTATTACTACCATTTTTTGCCCAAGTCCATACCACACCTAAGGATGGAAGGCTTTTTTCAATGCTTTTTAATCCAAAAGATGCCTTTGAGTATGTACACAAAAGCCAAAATTTGCCAAAAATTAGCTAAAGAAAATTTGCCAAAAATTTCACACAGAAAAAAAATCAATCTTTCTCTCTTGTAAGATATATATTTAATTTGAGTGGGAAAAATTTCAGAGCTGCTAGAATGTGTTTCAGAAGCCAATTCCTCTCCTTCTAGGTGTCATTTGACTTAAACCAACCCTATTTTTCACACACTTAACCCATACTCAAAATCAAACCCTCCCTCAGAGTTGGTCAAATTAAAATGCTTCTCTAATAAAATGGGCTGTGACTCCCCCAACCCAGAAAAGAAGTACAGTGGCTTATGGGCATCTCACCTCAAAAGACTGTCAAACTTATTCCTCAAAAATGCCCTGGAGATGATGTATCCAGAACACCCAGTCTGCTCACTATGTTCACCCTCACTGTGACAATAATACAGGACACTCCCTCCTGCCCTAGGTATAGACTTTCTGTGGTTTACTTATGTTCCTAAAATAACCACCAAGAGCAATGTGCTGCTAGAGGTTTAGTCTCTTATGACTGAGACACTCACTGCCCAAGGGTGTAGGCTTTGCTCCCACACAAACCTCTGACTCATCCCCAGCCTAATAATGAGGTACTTGAGGTTTTACAAAAGCCCAAATTGCCTTGCCTCAGGACATTTCCACTTGAATGCTCTCACCTAGACCTCCTGTCTCTCCCTCCTCTATCACACTACTTTCTCTTGTCTTTCATGTAGTAGAAAATATTTTACCATCTTACTTAAAGGACAGCTGTTGCTGGATTCTAAAATTCTATGGCCAGTAGAAGTGGATGTGTCTTCTGTTCCTTGTCATACTCAGTTCTACCATGGAGTTTTTCCAAAGAACAGAAATTCAATTAATGTTTGAAGAATAAAACAGCCCATGAACAGGAGGTTAAATTTATTATAATCTATTTTCTGTATATAACTAAACACATGCAGCTATATAATTTTTAATACAGAACAGAATAAAAAGAATAAGGAAAGCCACTAATTTAGCATCTTTGGTAACTTTGTGTTTTTTTCTTTTTTCTTTAGTTCCAGCTCTTAATTTCAGTTATTTCATTGCTTAGTTTTTTCATATTTCTAAGTAAATGCCTACTCGAATGCCACATGTTCTTGTCACAGATGATCAAGATGCAAGTATTCTCAATTTGTCTTATAGCAGTAAGACTCTTAACTCTTAAACTTCATAAATGATATTAAATGTGTAACCAATATAACTCATTCCAAAATGAATTAACCTTTTAAAAGACTCATTTGAAAACATTCTACAAAAACAAGAGATAAACCTAGATGTTACTCATGTAGCACAGGAGCACAGATATGATATATACAAAACCCTGCTTTTTTGTTTAGTTGCTTTGTTTTGGTACCAGTGATAGAAGTCATGACTTTGCAGATGCCAGGCAGGCACTTACTCCCCTGAGCTATATCCCTGGCCACACATATATAATGTATTCCTTCTAACACCATCTCAAGCTACACACACAACTTGATTGAATGCTCTCTTCAAATACAGAGTGAGGAAAGTGCTTTAGAAGACTTCAGTAGGTTTGGAAGAAGCTGCTCGAATTGACCTGGGAATGTACACTAGCTATGTCATGAGTAAGGAACATGGTTACAAACCTGTCTTGAGCTGCCAAATGTTTATTTTGCTTGTTTCAGCATGAACTCCAGGACTCTGGCATGAAGGATTACTGTTGGGCACCTGGTGGTAATCCAGGTACCTTTCCTGAACTAATTTTGGGTGACAAGCTTTTTAAATTCTGCAAGAAATGGGGCTGGGGATTTAGCATAAGTGCCTGCCTGACAGGCCCGAGGTCCTGAGTTCGATCCCCAGGACCACAAATTAAAAAAAATTGAAAAAAAAAATTCTGCATGAAAGAAGTGGTTTCTTCTGACACATGTCACCATCACATTAAGCATTTCCCTGATACCTTCCTCAGTAGCGAGATTGCCCTTTATAAAGATCACACACAAGATAGTCATCAAGACGCCAATCCTGGAATGATATCACCACTAAGCCTTGCATCTCAGTGGCATGCAATGTACTGACAAGGGCATAATGGTGTCAGGTTCCTCTGCTTTCTTCACACTGGTATCAAAGTCCAGCCCTATAAGCTCATAGATTTTCTTGAGGATCTTAGGCAAGGGACAGCACCAACTAAATCACCTTTTCATCTAGATGGGTTGAGTATGAATGACCAGTGATGGGAAGTGCTAGGTTTTTCCTCATTTTGGCTCTTGGCACCTTCATCGGATTTTGTGCATAAAACATCTGAAGAGATAATGATGGATGGGTCTCACCAAAGCTGCTGGGATTTGCTAAACTGTTGAACAATAGGAGCTCTGGGGGGGGGGGTTCTACCACAAAGAAAAGAAGAGCAAGTGAAGATCTCTTCCTCCTCTACTTTAGTAGCCTGAGAACCCTGGTGTCCCTGAGTCTCATTTTGGGTGAGGCAGTGTTTCTCACAGACACAAAATTTACTTTTCTGAGCCCATGATATGATGATTCTGGTCATGGACTGTGGCTAGGAGAGCACATAATTCAGGCACTTAGAGGAGGAAGAATGGGATAAAGTGTGTATCTTCAACAAGGACAGACTAACGTGATTTTTCACCAAGACTGCCTCTAGAGGTTTCTAGGTGAACACAGTTATAGTAACTCACAGGCTTTTTGCAGGTAGCCTGCCCCCAAGACTCAATGGAGAAAGTTAGTGGTCATTTGGCATATGTGCACTCACGTTCACAGCAGCACAATTTGTAATACCTAAAGTTGGAAACAACCCAAATGCCCATGAACTGTGGAATGGATTAAAAATATGTGGCATTTTTATAAAATGGAGTACTCTCAGGCAAAAGAAATGCTAACCTCAAAGCTTTTGTAAGTAAATGAATGCAACTTGTGTCCATACTCACAAGTGAAATAAACTACACTCCCATGTGTAAACATCATATTGTCTCCCTTGTATAAAAAACTGAAAGAGTAAATAAGATCTAAAATGTACAGTAGCTATTGTAAAAGTGAAAGTGGAAGAAACTTCTTAAAAGGAAAGAACAACTGGAGTAGGGGAAAGGAGAAAAGAAAGAAGGGAGAAAACTACATAAAAATATAAACGATAGATAATTATGCTTCTAATCTCTGTTAGATCATCAAGAAGAATGGTTTGTACTTTCATTGTTTGATCATTTTTTCATGCTGATATCTTGAAATCTGAGCAACTACTTGAAGATAACAATATGCAATATATTAACCATTGTTAATCTCTTATTATTTTTTTTAAATTCTATACCAGCCTTTTTATTCTTTCTTCATTGTAAAATAAAAAAGAAAAGAAACAAAACGGTTGACGTGAAGGATCTGTATGCAATCTTTGGCATCATCACCAAGAAAAAAAAAGATTATGGCTAATGTGAGACTTGACTGAGAGAATGAATGCATCCCTGTTAGGATAAGGGAGAAAGTGACTAGGTCAGCGCTCACCGCTCCACTTTGAAAATAATACTGGAAGTCTTAGCTAGTGAAATAGCTAAGACAGGAAAAGGAACTAAAAGGCATATAGGTTAAGAAATAGATGAAATACAATGTTTTCCTCTTTGCAGATAGCATGACTATCTAAGAGAAATCCATAAGAATCCAGAGGGAAAAGCAATTTCTTCAAATACTGTGAGTAATACATCATTTTATGAAGTTTATAAACTATAGGTAAGATTACAAAATACAATCATGTATCAATATACCACCATTAACAGCTTTATACCAGAATTAAAATATACCATACCATTTAAAACACAAAAATCAAGTAAATAGTTTTAGATCAAATAAAGCAGGCACTGGATCTTTAGGTTGGAAAGTATAAATTGCAAGTTGAATAAATAAAAGTCTTACACAGAGAAAAATACCATATCCATGAATCTAAGAAAATCAAATGGGGGTCGAGGATATAACTCAGCAGCACAGTGCCTACCTGGCATATGTGATGTCCCAAGTTTGATGACTGGTACCAAAACTAAACTAAACTAAACTAAACTAAACTAAACTAAACTAAACTAAAATGAAATAAAATAAAATAAAATAAAATACAGACAGTAATTTTCCTCATCTATCTGTATGTTTAACACTTTTGCTATTAAAATTTCAGCTAGATGTTTTGTAGATATACACAACTTATTTCTTAAATTTTATATGGATAATGAAATGAGCTAAAATAGCTAAAACAATTTTGTGAAGAATTAAATAAGAGGAATTATTCTACCCAAGCAAAAGACTAGCATAAAAAAAAAAACTAAATCAATCAAGTCAGTGTGGTATTGAAAGAGGGATAAGCCCATAGATCAAATGAATAAAATGATCTAGGAAAAGCTCTGTGCCAACAAAACCATCTGGTTTTTAACAATATAGAAAGAGCATTTCAATCAATGAAGGATAGGTTTGCCAACAAATTATGTTGAAACAATTTGACTTCTACCAAAATCCAAAGTGAACTTTGGCCTAAACCTCCTACCTTACACAAATATTTTAAATGGATTGTAGTTCTAAATATAAAACATAAAAGAATGATATCTTTAGCAAACAACACAGTGCAAATTCTTGATGATAGACAGTTGCCGCGTCCTTCAGCGCTGCTCTCTAGGCGGTCGCCTGCCTGGCGCTCTGGGGCCAATCCTAACGCTGCCGCAAAGGACGGGATCGCAGCGGGCTGAGTGATACATCCTTGCTTTATGAAAAAGGAAGAATTGCCCACACCAAAGTAGTACAACTGTCTGTTAAATTTATGTGTGAATCTGTCTGCATTCATACATATGTGTAAATTTTAATACATTTAACATTGTTGTCTAATTTGAGAGATGGTCAACAATCATAAAGTAAAAATTTAAAAGGTTGCCCAGGAAGTCTCCCAGAAAGCAGCATCTCAGGCTGTCTCTTTGGGACCCGAAAATCCCGGACCATAGAGTGGCCTGAGCTGTTTGGATCGAAAGTCTGCGCAGACCTGCATCTCCGCGCGACTCTTTG
>PVJX010035627.1:0-18105 GCA_004027295.1 Dolichotis patagonum | reverse complement strand
TTCTGTCTCTCTGTCTCGGTCCCTCTCTTGCCATCTCTCTTCCTTCCCTCTATCCCTCAACACAAAAGAAATTCTCAATAAATATTTGTTGAATAGGTGAAAATTTAGTGACTTCTGAAAGTATATTTCTGAGATGCACAGGATAACCTCATTAAATATCTATATTCTGCTCACAGACTGAAGCTAAGCAAAAGAAATGAAAGATGTGAAATCACCATTCACATTTAGTCCACCATTCACCAACTCTGTCACTGTCATCAATGCCACCATTTCTCTCTTCTCACTGCATTCTTCTTCCCACTGAACTTTTATTCCAAGGAGATAAAAGCACCTAATTACACTAATCATTCTACCTTATAATTAATCAAAACTAGCTGGGAAAGGAAGTGCAAAATTTCAAATTTTTAGTCACAATTCTTTCCTAAAATTGACTCTAACACTACAATTGCAGATCTCTGAGTGACACTGTAGGTCAGAGATATATGATCCATGGACTGATGATTGTGGGCAGTTCAAGGACAAAACCTGGCTCAGTAAGTGTTGAAGATTATGAAGAGGCAAAAAAGTACACAAGATAATGATCCTATAAAGAGTCAGTTCTAACTCGTGCAATAATAATCCCACGTCAAATAGTACATGCTGCCAAGGGTGTTTTGCAAAGTGATAGGGTTTGTCTTTGTTAATGCAAATGCCTTGTGAAACAAGAAGCAACACAGCTCAGGAGTCACTGAAAGGCTCCTACCTTTTGTCTAAATATTATAAAACTTCAGAAAAATATTCTCAAAAAGTCTCTTCCAAAAATTAGAATATATCAATATGCACAGGTATATTTAATGACAATGCTAATAAAGATAGAGACAATTCACTTGTCCAACAATATGTAAATGATTTTTTAAAAGGTGAATTCAGTGCCACCTTTCTGGATCTCAATGTCCTTATCTGTAAAATGGGAAGAGTGTTTTCTAATTATTTAAAGGGAATAAATAAATCAGGAAAATAATAATTTGGATTCCACATGATTCTCTTACTAATAACTTTCCTTTCTTTTGGGGCTTTTTTTTTGAAGGATTTCTGTTTCTCCTTGAAATCAACTAATCCCAAATATAGATGGGGAGAAAATGTGGAGGAGAGAAACATACACACAGAGAAACTTTGCAGTCTCCTTGACTCTGCTGTTTAGTGTATGGGAAATGCAATAAATATTTAATCACAGATGACATAAATTACCAGATGGATTGTAAAACTCATAAACTATCTCATTCTAATGCTGTTTATTTCTCCATAACATTGTATCTTGATAATGAGGAGGCCATTGCTTAAGCATCATATATGCAGGATCTCAGTTAATGGTTATTATTTCCTCCATCCTACAGATGAGGGAACTGAGAGTCATAAACGTTACATGTTGTTAGTGGAGGAGATTACATTTCTATGAAAGAGTTTCTGTGTAAATGTGACAGGGACACAAACAAGGGATCCAATTGAGAGCAGAAGTTGACTAAAGAAATTGCTTGATTTGAAGACAAGGTTTCCAGAAGTCCACTGATTTTATCCATTGATTTTTATTTGAGTGTGTGTGCGCATGTGTGCACAATTTTATAAGACTTGTGGAAATTATTTATGATTATTGTGGCTGTCTTGAAGCATCATTTGTATGCCAAGCACACTGTCTGCACTCATGCTTAGGTATATTTTCCTTTGGGATAGATTGTAGAGCACAGTTCTACTGAGACATTATATGTGTATGGGGGAGCTCTAAAGCCCTAACCAATTGCTCTCTTTTCTTTGGCTGCCCCACTGATTAAAATCTATGCTAGAGGCATAACGATGTACAACACTCCAAAACCAAATTGCCTAACCACAAATGTATACTCTTAACAGCCTTTGTAGGAGAATATCTGCTTTTATATCTTACATTGTTAAAGTACTATATGGTTTACAAAGGATTTCTGATCTCTGAATTCAGTTAAGTATAACTATCCTTGCCAAGAGCCAACATTATTATTTTAATTAGTCTGATTTTAAGCTATTTTAATGTAACCCAGATATCTCAGCTCTCACCAGCGGGAAAGGTGCCACTTAAGTTTTGTGAGCAAAGTATGGAGCCTTAAGCCTTCACCAGCCTGTTTTCTGTAAATTAGGCCTCAATTTCCAAAATATCCCCTTCATATATGTATCTTGGGATGCTAACCAAGTGCTCCCCATGAGACTCTCAGTTGCAAGCATCACCCAGTCTACTGTATTTCTACCTGCTTTACCTCCTCCAGGTTATTGGCTTCTACACCAGAGAGAAGACAGTTCAAGTTATTATTCCCCACTTGCAAAGTCCAAGCCCCATGTCAGTGACCAAGAATGCTACATCTGAATGCTTTCCAAGTTCCCATTTTCAGAGTGTCACACTATTGCTGGGAGAAAGGAGTCCAATTTAGCCCCAAAGCAGCTCTTGCTTGTAACCAGAGTCTCACAGCACT
Organism: Dolichotis patagonum; assembly: GCA_004027295.1. Taxonomy (NCBI): domain Eukaryota; kingdom Metazoa; phylum Chordata; class Mammalia; order Rodentia; family Caviidae; genus Dolichotis; species Dolichotis patagonum. The sequence goes on along the minus strand of PVJX010035627.1, from coordinate 15,634 downwards.
TGAAGAGTTTTGACATCTCTGGACTGGAAGCTCAACCCCTGCCTAGAATCTCAAAGATTCTCCCATAAACATAATGTTCTATAGATTTATGTTGCCCAGCGTTTTTAACCAGAGGCAGTCAGATCTAGTCTACTGAGCTTGATGTTGACTATTTTGAAATAAATTCTCAGGAAATAGCTACTATTATAGACAGTTGTTTATAGGTGTTTGACTTGAGAAAGCTCCTGAATGTGACAGTGTTTAATCTCACCTGAGCCCTGGGCTCCAGATGGCAGGCACCGTTAATAACTCCACAGCCACCACCATCATCAGCAGGACCCTCTTGTGTTCTGAAAATGGCTAAGTACAAAGAAGCACCCTGTAACACCCACTTCTATTCCTTCCTTTGACTCCCATGAGCTCTCTGGAGAATGCGGATGAGCCTCTTGTCTGCCACCTACATAAAACACCAGCTGCATTCATTTGCTTTCAGGAGTTTTGCATTAACCATTCTCTCCTTAGTGCAATGGCCTGAGTAAAGGAATTTTCTTATTTTCCAGGCACAGTTTATTAGGTTTTTGACAAGAGAGAAGCTTGTGTGGGAGTGGGGAGGTGGTCTTGAGCAGACACTAATTTGAGATAAGGCTGCAAATGAGGCTGGGGGCTTCTTTGGAGGCTCCTGAGCTAGAATGGGGCTTCACAGTTATAGCAAACAGAACCAATACTATATGGCCTTTGCAATGGACCCTGCTGGGAAGGAGGTAACTGGAGGCAAAGCAGGTCCCTGAGGCCTCCATAGGGCAATCTCCCTGAGAGGAGCCTGAGAATGTGGCCTGTAGCCACATTCTCTTATCTGAGGAGGGTCCCCGCACAGGATGTTTGGGCCCACTTATCTACTCCTTCATTGAATGTATATCAGTGAATGTAAAGAATGCAAACAACTCTGGAAGGCTAGTAAGATACTGAGGATTGTTAGGATTGTTAGGAGAAACAGGAGGAAAGATATGATGTGTTCTGTAGATAAATTTTAGAGCTCTCCAGGAGTGCTTAAAACTATGGTTCCCAAACTTTCCTGGGCTAATCTCTTAATGCCTTAAACTTGATAATGATCTATACTCTATATGTTTTTTTTCATAAACGAATTGGCAATGTATTCATGAATATTTAATGAAAATAAAATTAAAAACTAACTCACACTATTTGTTGCTACCTAATCAAGTTAGCTCAGTCTTCTTTTCTTTCCAAAAAGAAGTGGTTTTTTTCTTCTTTTTTTCTTACCAGACTTATGAATTCGTGTCAGTTTGGGCTCAAGACAGAAATATTGAAGGTTAGTTCTTTTGTTATAGTGTTCCTGAGTCTTTCTTTCAATCTTCTGAGAAGCATTTTGTGTGCTATTCCTGCATGCCCAGAGTCACACTGTATGCTATGGGGAAGAATAAACATTTTCCCATGTCTTTCTATCCTTGATTTCTGCAACTGTAAGGCACAAGTGATTTTTCTAGAACAAAATCAGTGGAAAAGGAGAAACACAATGCAGGTTACAATAAAAGTAAATAACACTAATGAGCTTGTAAAGATGATATTGTATAAAATTGTCTTTTGAGATTCTAGAGATCTAGAAATCTAGAATGTAGAAGCACTTCTCTTTCTGAATGGTTGGTTGGAAAAAAGATGTCTAGTATTTCATTATGTAGCAGAAAAGACTGAATATGTTTAAATGCTGATAAGAAATAACAAAGAAGTTGGTAGATAAAAGAGATGATACCAGAGCTGTGACTCTTTATGCATTCAGTTCCCTGAAGAGGGCTGATAAGTCAGGTCTGTCTCAGCCTCATTTCTTCAACTGTGTTTTGGCAAAAGGAGTGTCTATAGTAGGAGACCAGAAAGAAAACTAGAGACATTTAAGTTTATCCCTGTGTATGGCTTTGCCAGATGATACACAGGGAACTAAAGGATGAAAGAAAAGAAAGAATTATTCAGTGACAGAGGGAATAGACCGAATATTTAGATTAAGCACACTATTTGGGAGAAAATGGATATGTCTAAATTTGAGAGCTATCAAATAGATTTTTAAAAGGCAGATGTTGAAAAGCAGAGAAAAAATAAGCAAGAGCTACACTTACCATACTCCAGTTATTATAAGAAATCCACTCAAAATAACCCTAAGATATATATATATATATATATATATATAATTGTTTTGCACATTTTATATGTAGGAAGCTGAGATACCAAGTGGTTAAACCACATGAGTAAGTTAAGAAATTAAGAAGTGGCCTGGCTCCGGTCAGTCTGCCTCAGTCTCTAATTCTCCTTATTTCTTTACACAGGCCTGATAGGAGACTTTAACGTGTCCTTTCAAGTCTGCGTTTGTGTCAAACAATGAGGTCTCATGTAGGACATAGCAGCCAGTGACTGCAGCGGGGTTCAGGCTATGCCTCGTCCATAACACCCCTTCTGCCCTCTCCTTCTGTGGTAGAAATAGGACTGCAGCATGCCAAGAACATTTTGCTGGATATTATAACTACAGTCTTGCAAACTTCTGCAACTACCTTAGCTGTGACTGGGTGCCCGCCGATGAAGGTAACTATGGAGCCAACAGAACGTAGCTGCTCAAGGATGTTCAAATAGACAGATCCATCCACATTTCCATCACACAAATGCATCCCAAAGGGTATAGGGAAAGCTCATTTGCTCCCTGACTCCATGTCTCGTGTTTTCAAAGCATTCAGTATGGAATTTTCTTTGGCAATGTATTAGTCACCTTGTCCATTTCTGGTACACAATATCCAACACTCCTGATTTAAAGGAGGAGACATTTAATTTGGTTCATACTTTCAAGGGGATTTACTCCTCCCCACGGTCATTTGGCTCTCAGGCAAGGACGTCCTAGCAGAAGGGCATGGTAGTGCAAGGAGACTTAGTTCCCGGTATCCAGGAAGCATGGTGCAGGGGGATAGTTCAAGAAAGGAAGGGGCAAAGTGCAGTTATAGCAATAAAAGTCACATCTTCAAGACCCACCCAGACACACCCCTGGGAGGACCCTAAAATTAATCATTTTGACATAATTAAACTCACCTGTCACAGCTGTATGTTCCCTGTGATTCCAGCTTAATTTTTGTCATTGCTGTGAGAATAGCAGTATGGGGCACCACAGCTGAAGCAGAGCTGATATCATTAGTGGAAATCTGAAAATCGTTGTCACCTGGCGAATGTATAGAGGCTCGAGCTCGAAGTTTTAACCTTAAAAAAGAAATTATTTGAATTAGAAGGATGCTTTACCATGTGCTTTCTCTTCAGCCCTGGTGGCCAGAAAAGCAGGCAGTATCTTCTAAGCAGAGGAAGCTGTTAAATAAATGCCCTAAAGCTTTCCAGCATTTTACCATGCTAGCATGGAGCTGTGAAAAGAAATTGTGGTCACGATCCAATTGTGCCCCTTGCTTACTGTAACTCTGTCCAAGCTTACTTACGCTTCCGAGCTTCAGTTTCCTGCTCTGTGAGATGATGATAGCCATGTAAATGAAATCATTCTTGAGAAGTGCTTAAGGGAGTCTGACTCATAGTAAAATCTCATACACTGTGCTGCTTGGAGTAGTAATTGTTGTCATACATATTTTTTCTACTTCTTCAGGACCCAGTTGTGTATTCTCCCTCTTATATCTGTTCCTCCACTGAAGAAGTTCCCTGCAAAGCCATCACCATTATCCTTGATCCTAAAATTAATGGATACTCCATAGCCTATATCTAGGAGAGGTGCCTGGCAGCTTTTGACACTGGATAATTTGTTCCTTCCAAAGGGCACCAGTTTTGGAACTGTGCTAACATCTACTAAGCCCTACTTATGTGTTAGGCATTATTTTAAATGTTTTCCATGAGTATCTCATGTTCATATATCATTGGTGTTGTCCTGAGTTCCATTCTACAGATGAGGGATTCATTCTCAGAGAATTTCTTCCCATGCTAGTTGTTAGAGACCCATGTGATCATGGGTCTGAGATTAAGATCCACCTTGGTGTTTCTCAAATTACTGTCCAACACTCCAACACTGTCCTTGACTCCCTCTACCCACTCAAACTGTGTGATCATCGGTGCACCACGTACTATGTGTGAGTGTGTGTGTGTGTACTTTTGTATGTGTGTGTTTCTTTTATGTATGTTGCATAGATTGGCATAGAGATCCCTTAATAGAACAAACAGTCAGATCCTTTAATCCTAGTAATAGCTTGATGAGGTTTGATTCCTTCATGGTGAAAGTAAGGTTCAGAAAGATTAAATATATAGTTTAAATTCGCCTTGTTAGTAAGTGCTGTGACCACCATTTGAACCCGTGTCTGGTTAATTTTTAAATTCTCTCTCCTACTACATTATATACACTACAATACAGTTTCCAGTTTACCATCTCAAATTTCACATGAGGTTAAAATAAAGTAGAACTGAAACTCTGCTACGCATTTAAGATATTTATATTTGTATCTCTGTACAACTTTACCCATTCTCCTCAAACACAAACTCTGAAATAATGAGGGCTACTCAAGTTCCTCCAGAGTCATCAGCCTGTTAAAACCCAAATGGAAAAACTAAGGCCTCAGTTATAAGAGCAAGAGACAGGTAGATATCTTGGTATTATAGCTGTTGTGCTGCACGCAAAATCAACTCTGGCCTTGGTCCTCTGAAAGTCAGATTGTCTAATTATCTACTCTCTTCAGAAGACATGCAGAGCAAGTCCTCCCTATCACCAGTGTGGCCATATTTGCACTAGCATTCAACTAATATGCACTGCAACAGAAATGAGGGCCACTCAGAAAACTTGGCAATGTTTGTTGCTGCCATAAGTAATAAGTCAAATTTCATGATTCAGCGTTTCTCCCTGCATGCTTCTTCTGAAGATTATAAATAATTCACGCTACATTATAGTTACCAGAAAGATATTTTAATCTTAAAGATGGTTGGAATTAATACGATTAATGTCCAAAGCCAGCTTAAAGAGGGAAATCAAACATTTTGGCTACCCAAATAGGTAGCTTACTTATCACACATAAAATTTATATAATTTTTACATGAAAGTGAACTATTATGTATAGTTTTTACTTTAAAATGAGATATTATAAATTATAATTAAGAGGCTTATCAGCATCCTCACATTTTTCAGGAGGAATCCAAGGGTACAAACTCAGAAGCTTATTAAGCTGGATGAGTGATTATTATATCTTTTTTTAATTGTGAAATATTTATACCCCTGATGTCATAGACCATACAATATTTATACCCCATGTGCAATGAAATTGATGCTCAATATTTGGGCACTACCCCATTGAAAAGAGCCTTTTCTCTAAATTGATACTAAAATTATCTTCAATTAAAAGCATTATCTCAAAATTGCACATAAAGCTGTAATTCAAGTGAAAGTAAAAATTTTTTTCAACTTCATTTGCTAAAGAATTTGCTTCATGTGTTTAGTCACTTTGCCAATATACATAGCTGGTTTTGCTGAATGATAATTTTGCTATAGACCCTTGGCCTCCTCATCCTTTCTTGTCTATTTTTAGACAGAAATCCATTTGTCTTTGGACATTAAAATACAACTGAATCTTTTAACATCAATGCCAAATTTGGATGTCTTCCAGCAAAGACCAAATTATAAATAAGTGAAAAGAGTAGCTTTCTGTAAGCATCTTTAATTTGTTTTCTGTTGAATATAGAGGTGAAAATCAAAGGAAGTCCTAACACAGCGTTTTCAAGTTATCTGTATAACCCTCTCCCTAGAAAATGAATCAGTAAGCGTAGGAAGATCTCAGGAAATCGGAATTTAACGACTATCTTAAGAATTTCTCATATGATTAGTAGCTAGGTTTTGTTCTGATATAACTTCTCTGACACTAAAGTAATATATTGTCATGTAACCTACAGGTCATGTCTTGTTGAAGAATTTTAGTGCTGGAGCAGACAGTTTGGATTTGACTGTAGGTTTTGCCATTTTCCAGTTTTATACAAGGGTGCCTTCTGGAAAATCACATTGCCTCTTAGATACTGTCCCCTCACTAAAAAGAGAGTATATTTATTAGTCCTTACCATGTGTTTCCCTGAGGTGTTAGGAGAAATAAATGGCATAATGGCTATGTGTGGTAGAGATAATGTTATGTTTTCACTGACTTCTTTTCACTTTCCTCCTAAGCACACAGTTAGGTTTCCTTTCCTGACCTCTCCACTGAAATTAATGGGTCCAGTATCTCTGTTCTGATAAGTGAACAGAATGTGATATGTGTGGCCTCACTTGCTTACTTCAAGCCTCATCTTTTATTCCTTTTTCACCATCTGAATATCAGCTCCCTGAATTTTCCTGCGAACCTCGTGTGGAACACAAACAACCTTTCACCTCAAAGGCTGCTGGGAGCTAAGTCTGCTCTCTGCCTTCCTGTATTGGAATAAAACATAAGGAACAAGCAATATTCATACAGTTAACCTGCCGAGATTGAGAGCCATTTACTAATGCAGTTAGTCTACTCTGTGAACCAAAACATCGTATATAAATGTAAGAGTTAAAATCATAGGGCAACACTTGGGGCAAGTTAAAAAGGAATCTGATAGGCTAGGCTTTTTATTGCTGTTTTTGTTTTCATAATAAGTCTTTGATTGGAAAGGTGTATTCTGCTCACAAATATCTGCTCACTACACGTTCATCTGCACTAATGGGTAGCTCTCTGGGAATGAATCAGAAAGGCAATAATGACATTAAGATGAGAAAACAAATACTTTGGGAGCAATGAAAAGTAGGGACTTGATATTAAGGCATGGATAGCTAGAAGTAGGGCACGTAGGAGGAATTTGGAACGGAGGCCTCACTGAACAGCTGAAACTAGACATACAGCCAAGAGTCAAGGAGCACACAGGTAATGAGTGTCAACAAAAGAAACAAAGCACTTTGTCCTGAGCTGGCAAATGCATAGAAGTGGTCAGCATGACCCAGGGCACTGGTGAAGCTAGATTCAAATTCAAGAAAACTGTTTTTTTTTTCTGTACTCTTTAACTGCAGTTTCTTTACAGCCCTCCAACTAAACTGGCAATTTTGAATCCAAAGTCCGTAGACCAGAGAGGTGAAAGAATGAACTTCTACTGTGTTCGTGAATCTTGTAACTTTGAATGCAAAATTACATGCCTGTATTGCTTGTGGTAGAGTTCTTTACTTTCATTCATTTCCTAAAGGAAAAAAAAAACATGTTTAAGAACCTCTTTACGGATTCTGTGAACACCTGGAAAGCTACTGCTATGGTTTGTATGTAAATGTATCCCCAAATATCATGCATTCATAGGTGGAGATTTCCAGATGTGGCTGAATCTAAGGAGTCTAATACTGGATTAAGAATGCATTATGAATGGATTAGCCCATTGGGTGGTTAAGCATATTTCTGGGTGTGGATGATGGGAAGGCCCACCTTGGTTGTGGTGGCACAAAATAATAGGCTTACAGCATAGCTGGGTGAAATAAAAAGGGAAAGGGAGGCTCAGTGCTTCATACTTAATGCCTGTCCTGCCATCGGCTGTTTTTCTTCTTCCTTGTTTCTCTTCTATGCTGTGCTGCATTAGAGCTGGCCAACAACGGACTGAATCCTCTGTAAACTGTGAGTTAAAATAAATCTGTGCTCCTTTAATTTGTGGATGTCAGGTATTTTTGTCCTAGCAATGAGGAAAGTAACTAACACAGCAAAGATCTTCTATTTATCTATTTATTCCTTGCTCAGCACAAAATAAATGTTCAGTAAATGATTATGAAAGTATAAGTATACCTTTTTCTGATTTTTCAAGGTGAAATTTCTCTCTGGACCTTTGTAATTCTCAAATTACATAATTTGTTATTCTCTCTAGAGTTGCTAACAAAACACATTTCATCTAAATTTATGGTTTACTTGACCCCCAACCTTTAATCATATTAATGTAGGTAAACACCATGTTTAGTCCATTTGAAAATAATCTCAACCTTATCTAAGACCGGAAATGGCATGGTTTAGAATACTCATTACCTAGTTTGACTTGACAGCAATCCTGAAAGATATATAGTATCAATATCCCCATTTTACAGGTAGGAAAATTAAGATCAGAAATGGGAATTGGATTATGCAAATACTGAATAGACATCCCAGAGCCAAATTATTCCCCATCTAATTATAAAGTCTTGTACTATGTTTATGCTATTTTATATTTTATAATATAATAGTATAATGATATAGCTGACACTGGATAGTGTTGGATTAAACTAACTTGAACAGAGCTAAAAAGAAATTTATGGGGCTGGATTAAGCATGGACCACCAGACAGTTAGAAATCCATGATCTAGTCCACTCATATCATCTTATAGGTGGAAAAATGAAACCTACAACAGAAGAGCTTCTTACTCAAAGTTGGGAAACCAATAGTCAAACTTGAGTATCACATCTCCTGGATAAGTGCTTTTTAAAAATATTATATTCTCTTGGTTCGTGTTGTATTAAAGTGTAATCAAAGGGTCAAAAATATAGAAAATTGCTATATAAAAAGGTATGACATATATCCATAGCTTAATTTGGATCCTTAAGTATTTTAAGATATCCTTTGAGTGCTAATAATAATTATGGTTCTTGATTAGACAACACATTTTCATGTATCTAGTATTCTACATTTTTTTTTCAGTTATTCTTTTGAAAATGGAAGTATAAGTGCGCCAGATTTTATAACTAATGTAGTCTACTTAATTCAGAGCATTGTCAGTCTCTCATTAGTTAAAAAAATAAATATTGAAGAGAGCAGATCATTTTAATGTGTTAAAAAAACTCACCCTGCTATACGTCATAATTTAAAAGGTCAAAGTGTGCATTTTATATCGACCACTTATATCCAGTATTTCTGACCCAGGTCACTATAAAACTCTATGATTCATGGGACTTACCCAAGACCTTTGCTGAATTACAAACAGAGCCATATAGAAAGAGCAAAACAGAATTATTTCTGTTGTATCTAAGAACTGTTGGGGAGATATGCAGAAGTTAGGCACATACTGCAACTAAGAATACTACCTGGAGAAGCTGCATTTGCCCTTCTCTATGTTATTCCAATACATTTTTTTAAATAAGTCAGATGATTTAAAAATTATACTAAATTCAGTGAAGAACAAATATCTTCAAAATACCAATTCAAAATATTAGTTTATTTTTTCTTTTGATTAGTTTTATTTCAATGCTGAAAACAATAAAATTTTATTACTCTTAACTCAAAGGTCAACCCTTGAATCAGACCAACTGACAGTAAAATCAGTCATAAAAGATGAGTTTTGATAAAGAGAAAGAGATCTTTGCGGTTAAACATGTATTGACAATCTAAAAGCAATAAATCAAAGCCTCCACATAATAAAAGTGTTTGCTTTCTATGAGAAAAGCAATGCCTTTTAATGACTTTGTGACCAAATTTAGAAAAGTAGTAAGTAGAAATTCTTTAACAGAAAACATAATAGACTTAAATAACATAACAGCAGCTTGTAAACAATGAAACTATATTACCAAAAGGAAAATGTGATGGCAATGCAATATGAGTAAAAATGCGCGTGTCATTCATTCAAAAAACATTATTTGAAAGTTCACTCTGAGCAAACCAACAAGCTCAGGGTTATACATGTTAGAGAGCTGGCCACAGCAAAAACACTGTCCTGCCCTCCAGACAATTTCAGCCTGCTCCTGGTACAACAGTGCAGAATTTACCATGATAAAAGTAGTCCAGAGAAAGAGGTAGGACACCCCAGTATATGTACAGGGAAAGAAGTGAGCGACTCCAGCAGGTGAAATATTCGAAATTTCATAGTGAGGATCTAGTATAGACCCTACGGGAAGAGTCAGCTTGGCTCCTGCACACACTGCTCACTGTAATGCACCGTGATCTTTTTAGGTGTTGGTTAATGGTCACAGTTGAGTATTTGCAGGAATGCAGAGCACATAGGGAGATTATTCAGGAAGGGCAGGCATGCTCTCAACTTAAACGATAGTAGGACAGACTACTCTTTAGAGTATTAAAGACCATATAAAATATCTACATTTTGTTTTGTAAGGAATGAAGGCCCAACAGAGTGTTGGAAGCCATGGGGATAAGTGGGCATGTTTGCATTTCAAAAAGAAAAAAAAACCTTCTGGCTGCTGTCAAAATATTAGATGCAATGGGAAAGAGGAGGAAAGGTGGTAGGATAAAATATTAAATCAGTGTTTAGATGAAACTTGATGAGACGTGGTAAGATAGTCATGGTGATGAGGCTGGAGAAAGTAACATTCAATGGGTAGAAGTAGAATGAAAATGATTAATATTACAGCTATTACTACGCAAAATTAACTACACATAGCAGGTTATTGGATTTGGGAGTATGGTGAAAAGCAAAAAGTGATTCCTCAGATATTACCATAGATGACAATATAATGAGAATAAATTCCATTAAAATAGAAAAGAGAATGACCACCTTTCAGTGGGTGAAAAATGTGAAGAAAGTTACAAAGTGCTAAAACTTTATCAGAGCAAGAAACATCTTATTTGTCATTATTGTAGCCTCAGTGGTTCAACAAATAATAGAATAGTTTAATGAGTTACATGAGTTCATCTGAAGATACTTGAGTCTGCATATTCTTCTGTACAGTGAATTTAAGACCCCATTGCATGGGTTAACCTAATATATACCAGTTAGAAATAGAAGTTTAGGAACCAGGGATAGATCAGTAAGCAAAATAAAGGCAGACCTGTCTTTATGAACTTATATTCTAGTTCATAACTAGAACTTTATGAACTTATATTCTAGTTCATATTTTCTAGTTAAATAGGACAGAAAACAAATAAATATTTGTTTATTTGAGTTGGCAATAAATATTCAAAGAAAGACGAAATAGTATACAGGGATTAAAGAAGAGCTAGATGCTATTAAAGTGAAGTGATCAGGGATGGTCTCTCTTAAAAGGAGATACTTGAGTAGAGTCTTTTCTGACATGAAAACTAACGTGCGAGTGATTATCGGTGAAAAGATTATTCTGGGCAGGAGGAATAGCAGTAGAAAAGGTACTAGGGCAGAAACGTGTGGAGGACCACTTTAATTTTCAAAGAATAACAATGAGGTGAGCGTGACATGGAGAGAGTGAGCAAGAGGAAGAATGGTAGATGAGGTCAGAGAAACAAAGGACCAGGTTACAAGGTCTTTAATGGCTTGTCTAAGTTTTTTTTTTTTCTTAATGAGATTGGCTTATTTGGATGGCTGTGTGAAGCGAAATAACAATGCTTGACTCTTATTTTCACAGGCTTTCTGTGATAAATACAGAATACTTTGTGGAGAAGTAAACATAAAATCCAGCCAGACTAGCTAGTAGACACTCAAGACAGCCAAACAAGAAGTCAGAAAGGCTTACATCAAGTGAAACACTGGAGATGGCTGGTAGGAACTGGCCAGGTTCTGTAATTGCTTGTTTTTAATTGATTTCTGTTTATTTTTAAAGGTAGAACTGGGAATATTTACTGAAATATTGATATGTGATGGGGAATAAATGGGGAAACAAATTTGATTCTGAAGCAGTTGGGTTGATCGCATGATTGATTAAAAAAATACTGCCATTTACTGACATGGAGAGACTAGAGAAAGCAAATTTCAAAATGGTTCAGTATTGGATATGCTAATTTGAAATGCCTATTAGTGCATACAAAGAATTGGTAATTGCATGAATGTATAATTCAGATAAATGTCTAAGCAGGTGATAAACATGTGGAAGTCAGCACATAGATGATATTTATAACCATGTTACTTGATAGCATCATTCAGGAAATGGAGAATGCAAATGGATGCAAGAATTATAATGTGGACCATTCCAAAATATAGTGGTCTCCTGCCTTGCATTTATTGCCCAGAACTGCCTTTGCTATTGGAAGTGTCTTCTGGTTCCAAATGATAATTGGTACTGTAAAAAAGAGAGGAAAACAAAGTGCTCTAAAGGTTATAATTGCATGTATGTTTAAGTGTGTATGATAGATGACCACATTACTGTTTTTGTTAGATCATTGAGCAGAACTGTTAACAGTCTCACTGTTTGAATGTCTACTTTGTATGCTTTAATTTTGTAACTTGAACAAATATTTCCAAGATGACAGTATGTAATTTATCAAGTAGTGATTTTTTAGTGTTTTTTTTTGTTCTTTTCTTTTTTCCCTTTGGAATCCTATATTGTTGCTACCCTTTTTTCTGTTTTGTTTTGTTGTTTTTTGCTTTTCTTTCTTTAAATAAAATTAAAAATAAACAAAATATAGTAGTCAGGAGGATAAGGAAAAGAGTGTAAGAGAAGTGTGTTACTTTTCAGCTACTGTGACAAAACACCTCAGATAAACAATTATAAGTAGGAAAAGTTTACTTTGCCTCAGAGTTTCAGAAGTTACAGTTCATAGTGAGTTGGCTCTGTAGTTTGGGGGCTTTCAGTAATTCAGAACATCATGGTAGGGTGTGGGTGATAGAGGAAAACGGTGTTTGTTGTAGCAGGCAGAAAGTAAAGAGAGAAAAAGAGAGGGGTCAGGATCCCAATACTCCCTTCAAGGGCAAGCCCCCAATGACCTAACTTTCTCCAACTGAACCTCACTTCCTAAAGGCTTTTCCACCTCCCAATAGTACCTCTGTTTGACCAGAGTTTCAAGAAATAAACACGTGGATACATTTAAGAGTCAAACAATAGCAAAAAGCCAGTAAGATAAGAGAAGAGACAAGAAATATAGATGTCCTAGAAGAAAGTTAATCACTACATTACAAAGAAGAAAGTAACTTTTCAAATGCTCTGGACAGGACAGGTAAAGGGAGGATTGAACAATGATTGTTACATTTGAAAATTAAGGACTCATTTGGGACCCTGACATCAAAAGTTCAGTGGAGTAGAGTGGTGTGGTTTGAAAGAAAGTCATGATTATAGTGAGTGCAAGGGAAAATAGGAACAATGAAAGTGGAGACAAAATTTAGAGATGGTTATTTCAGAGTATTGATGTAAAGTAGAACGTAGAAATGTGACAGCCTCTTCAGAATGCCAGCCCAGTGGAAATCATGCAAGCCATTGGATTTTACACTTTGAAAGAAGGTTTAAGAAAAAGAAGGTATCAGTTTAGGAGTCTGAGATGCTGTTAATGAGGTAGAAAGTACAGTCTTGAGAGCATTGATACAGAAGCCAAAGAAGAGAGGACTGAATGGTCAGTTTTGTCAAATGCTCTTTGAAGTCAAATCGCATGAGCACAGTTCATTGGGCTTGGCAAAATGTAAGCTGTGGGTTTTCTCATCTGAATTGTTTCAGTTGTTTCACAGGGACTGAAGTGAACAACGTGATGCTATAGCGGGTTGAAAAAGGTTGAAATGATCTAAGAGTAAAAGTAACCAAGTTCATTATCTAGGACAGATGGCATCGGCTCCAGTGACATAAATAGAAGCAAAAATTCTGTGTCTCTGTATGTGTGGGTGCATACCACAAAATGCATAATGGTTCTTTTAAAAATAACTAGCACAACTTGAGGATTTAAACATTTATATACTGGCTATTAGAGAACTAAATAGGCTAAAGAAGATGGGAATGCATGGTCAATATAATTCAAACTTTTATAAAGGTACAAGATTGGTGATTAAGACATAGAAAACAGTGACAGAGTTTGAAAAGTAAGAGGAATTTAAATCTTAATGACTTCAGAGCTGAAATTAGTGCTTAATTACAATAATTATATCTTCGCCTTTTCCTGGTACAATTATCTCCCCAATATCTCTTAGATTTCTGAGTTCTTGATATCTATTTAAGCCATGATGCATCAATGTACTTTTACTATCAGCTTTCTCACAGTCAGTTTCTTTTGGAAATATTCAATGGCAAATAATAAGCACGTGCACCTTAGCAGTGGTGCAGAGACAGAAATGATGAAGAAGAAATAATCTTAATTTTTGTCTCTATAGAAGATTTCTTGAAAAGTTGTATTGATAGCTGTTTGGTGAACGTGCAGCTGACCAGAGGTAAAAACTCATGAAGTTTAACAGTATTCTTCACCTGTGGGAGACTGAGGCCCTAGGGCTAACCTGTCAAGAGGAAAACAAATGTTTTGGTTATCCATTGAAGCAACCATTTACTAGGCTACTGTGTGAATATAGTGTATTAATGTCTTGGGTTTTATCTTCCAGTTTCCCCATAAATTTCATACTTAATGTCAGCCTTTCTGTTACATGTTCACCTCTGAGGTTTAACGAACATTCATAGAACAATTATGCAAATCCACATGTTTGATTGAAATGAAAAAAGGTTAGTAGAATACTTACTTGAGTATTAAATATAATTTAAAATTTAGAGCAAATTTCTTTGATAGGTATTAAGATTGCATTTTGAAATTAAGAAAAGTTAAGCTGAAATAATTCACACAACATCACACAAGGAGGTAACAATGAAATCAGCAGGGGATTTCAAATCCAGGGGTATGACCCTGGAGGCTATGCACTAAATTACTGCACCATACTTTCCTTCCTACGGCTAGAAAACCTTGTTGGCTTCAACATCCTCATTTGAATTTTCTAGAAAAGGAAATGAGACCCAGAGCAAAAGATCAAGAAATTGTTCACAGCAATACAAGTAGAAAACAGGAAAGATTTCCCTGAAAAGTCTATCATCCATTTAACAGCTGTAAAACATTTGATTTATTTAGACCTTCCTTTTGCTTAACTCAGCATTTGCCAATATGGTTCTGTAGACATTATATTTATTTATTTATTTATTTATTTATTTATTTATTTATTTTACTATGGCAAATACTTTTACGTGTACAGTTCAGTAGTGTCAAGTACATTCACATTGTTGTGTAACTGATCTCTAGCAGTTCTTCATCTTTCAAAAACTGAAACTCTATTTTTTCTTCATTTTTTCAATCCTTGAAATAAAATAGATTTGGAAAAGAAAGACATTACTTTTATACATGGCCATTTGCAAATGACATTTAGCAATTTCTGAGCTAAGCAATGCTAAATGAGTGTGCTTTGTACAAGTCTTCCCTATACAACTAATATGCTAGTACACTTTTTAAGCTTGGGGGATTTGTATTTTTTTTACTTGTCTGTGAAACTCAGTTTTCTTGTAGTATCTTACCAGCAAATACATTCTAGTGCTTTAGCTAGCTTTATAACTACATCCTTGAGCACACATACTCTCTGATGACACTTATTAGGATGAAAGACACTGAATTTCAAGTAAAAGAACTTTGATCTTCAAGACAGAAGTGAAGTGTATAGCCTTTTCTCAATAATGCTGGATACATTGCCATTCATCATGACAGGTTATTGTGATGTTATCTGATCCCGTTCAATCGATATTTGTTCAGTTTTGAGAGTTTTGCCCTTGGATTTGGTCCTAAAGTTTTAGGGAAAAAACTTTTCAGGCATTCCATGCCTTACACACTGACAATCATTTTCAAGACTGCTATCAATAATGTGTGGTGAAATGTTGCTTTTTCTGTCCTACATAAACTTTATTTGAACAAAGTCCTTTTTGCCTTCAAAAGAGTTGTTGCAGTTGGATGTATTTACAAAAGTAATATCCATATAAGAAGTTAGAGTATTTAAAGTATAAGAAAATAAGAGCTGATAAACTTTTCTGGCTCATTAGCATATCTTGGCCCTATT
>PVJX010035626.1:0-18090 GCA_004027295.1 Dolichotis patagonum | reverse complement strand
GTACCCATCCCTTCTTTTATTAATCTACTTATCTCTTGTTTAATTTGAATTAATATTTCAGTTTTGGTCCCGCTTACAAGGTCCTGAAGATATCTCTTTATGTCCGCTAATGCTGTGTTTGATGTTGCATTTTTGCTGCCCTCAGGCTCTTTTGTATTTACCTCTCCTGGATCAATGTTCTCAGGGTTGGGGCCTGGGAGTGTTTTCTTATTTCTCCCTTTCGTCATGTTTTTGGTTCCTTCCATACAAGTACAGTGTAATTCCCAGACCCTTTTCTTGTTGTTTAAGGCTCCTCTAGAGGGTGCAGGCTAGGAGCTTTAGCCCTCTTCAATAGTTTATCAGAGATTAGAGTTCACCCACGGGCAGTGTTCGCTAGCTCCTCCCTTCTGGGCCAGTCAACCTTTGCAGGCCTTCACTGCATCAGTGTGCACTGATCTCAGGGAAGTAATTGGGTCCCCACCAGGGGCGTGGCCTAGTCCAAGCAGATTCCACCAATCCGCTTGGCGAGGGGAGTAACCAGCTGAAGCCACTTCCTTATGGAGTTAGGGCTGTCCTGCCCAAATCCAACATGTCATCCAGTCGGTTTCCCCTTTCCCGTGGGAGGGTCTTATTCCCATCACTCACCATGTTCCCCGAGAACTGCTGGACTGCCTGACCTCCGACTTCAGTGCGGCTGCGGTGGGAATTCACGGTGCCTCTGGGTGGTTCGTGTGCAGTGCTGGTCCCGGCGAGCTGCACGCCGGGCTGTTCAGCTCTGCGCACCGGTGGCTCAAGCCAGTCGCTTCAGTGCGGATCGCTTGTTCAGCTATTTATATTTTTTGTAATAGCCGAACGTGGTGCCATACACCTGTGATCCCAGTACTCTGGATGCTGAGACAAAAGGACCACAAGTTTGAGTCCAGCCTGGGCAACTGAGTTAGTAAGATCTTGTCTCACAGAGAGGGAAAAAAAGGACTAGGGATGGAGTTTAGTGTGAAAATTTTATTTGAGACAAGTTCTCGTTAAATTTCCCAGACTGGGGCTGAGGATTTAGCTCAGCAGCGTAAGTACCTGCCTAGCAAGTGCGAGGCTGTGAATTCCATCCCAGGTACCAAAAAAAAAAAAAAAGAAAAGAAAAGAAGAAAAATTCCTAGACTGGCCTCAAACTTATGATCATCCTGTCTGAGCCTCCTAAGTAGCTAGGATTACAGGCATGCATTATTGTGTGGAGCTGGGAGGCAGCTGTTCAGAGATGAAAGTTCCACCTCAAACTTCATGACTGACACTGTTTCTGACCTCCTGTTTCTATACAGGGCTGGCAGCAGTGGCAGCAATTAATGCTGCAATCCAAAGGGGTATTGCTGACAAGACTGTTTTGGAGCTCATGAATCCTGAAGCCCAGCTGCCCCAGGTGTATCCATTTGCTGCTGATCTCTATCAGAAGGAGCTGGCTACTCTACAGCAGCAGAGTCCTGAAGTGAGTTAACTGAGCCTGCCCTGGGTTTGAGCAAAGTAGGGTGGGAGCAAATTTAATAACCCCATCTTAGTGTGCTTAAGTAGACTGTTTTTCTGGAAGCATAGCACTCATGAACGAATAAGTCCCTTAACCTTGGAGAGCCTGCTCACTGTTTTTGCCCTTTCCACACAGCATAGCCTCACCCATCCGGAACTTTCCGTTGCCGTGGAGATGCTGTCATCTGTGGCCCTCATCAACAGGGCGCTGGAGTCAGGGGACATGAACACAGTGTGGAAGCAGCTGAGTAGCTCAGTTACAGGCCTGACCAACATTGAGGAGGAAAACTGTCAGAGGTGGGGCTTGGGGAATTCCTGGCATCTGCACTGTGTCTCAAGCCTGTCTTACGTATCAGCACGCCTACTTTCCTTTAAAATGTTCCATCTTACAAAAAGTTCTAGTTGCCTTCTTTGCCTTATAAATTGGAAGTTAATTCTAAAGGTTCATTATGATAATTACTGTTAAATAATGATTATTACTGTTAAAAATGATTATCACTGTGTTGGTTGATAAGTATTTTATATTACCTCTTATTAAAAGGAATATGAACCTTCCTACCATGAGGTATTGTAAGACTGAAAGGAGACAGTTTATGCCATCACTAGGTACTTTATTCTTTCCTTGTCACCAGAACATTTCTTTCCTTCTTTTTTTTTTTTTTAATTTGTCTTTCTGAGACAGTTCTCACTGTGGAGTTCAGGCTGGCCTTGAACTCACTTTGTAGCCCAGGCTGGTTTCAAACTCAGTGATCCTCTTGTCTGAGCCTCCTGAGGGCTGGGATTACAGATGTGCACCACTACACTGAAACATCGATTCTGCCTTAACCTTTTGTACCATCAAAATGCCCTTTTCTCATTAACCATTCACATCATATTTTGACCTGATATAAAATTTTTGTTCATGTCAGCGTTCATAATTGCTAGGTAATGACTTGTTGGTCTATTGTTCTTCTAGATTTATTAACTTTTGTGGCTGTTTATTTAAAAACAGTGGGTCTGGGCCTTGGATATGGCCTCATGCATGCAGAGCAAGTGCTCTACCACTGAGCAATGACCCCAGATCTGGCCTTATCCGTCTTCAGCTGCTGCCCCTAATTCTAAAGCTGGTTTTAACTGAATTTAGAATGTATAACAGGCTATCGAGAATAAGTGATTTCCTTGCCCTCTCACACTTGGTTTGAGGTAATTCCCTAGTCCCAGAATTTGCCTATAGCTTGTATCACACAGTTGGGGTATCCTGGTAATTTTTGTTCTTAGGGTACTTTTTTCCTTCTTCTTCTGAGTTCCATTATGCAGAACAATCCTGATGGTTGTTTTTTGTTTGCTTTTGGTTGGGTTCTGGGCCAGGTATCTTGATGAACTGATGAAGCTGAAAGCTCAGGCACATGCAGAAAATAATGAATTTATTACCTGGAATGACATCCAGGCTTGTGTGGACCATGTGAACCTGGTGGTACAAGAAGAACATGAGCGTGAGTAATTGTCCTGTCTCTCAGATGAGTGTCATCGTCAGAGAGTAGTGTGAGTCTGTAGCATTGGTCTAGATAACATTCCTGGAACGGTTTTTGGGTGAGAGATTGAAAGTACTTACATAACTCAAAAAACTAAGATTGGGTATTGTATTCAAAATGCTAGGCAGTTGCTATAATTAGGTACCTAATAAGGTCCAAGTTTTTCTGGAGGTGAATTGAATTGAATAAAAGAATGATCTTTTATTCTTGACTGCTGCTTTAGCCAGTAGTTCTGGCTCTAAGAACCTGAAATTTGGTCAGCTTGCACAGGCTGGGTACTCAGGAGTCTTCTCACTTCAGGCACTAGACAGATGCAAAGTTCAGGGTTCCTAGGCTGCTGCATTTCTGAACTACTGGCCACAAATTCAGGGGTCTCCTGTATCCCCTTGGATTCAGTAGTTTTCAGAACTCAGAAAAGTGCCAGGCTTTATCAGAGTTTTAAGGATATAAATAAGGATCAGCCAAAAAGAAGAGACCCATAGGGCAAAGTCTGGGAGAGTCCCAAATACAGACCTTTGTGCCCTTGGGATGTGCCACCCTCCTGCCATTGATGGATATTAGCAACCAAGGGGGCTCATAGGAGCTTTGGATATTTAGTTTTCATTTGGGCTTGTTATGTGCATGTGGTTGATTGAATTATTGGCTATGTGAAAAAAGGCTTGCAGGTTTGTAATAGCCATCATACTGAGTTGTTTGGGGGTTTTTGTTTGATTTTGAACTGTACATTTTTTTTGTTTTTTGTTTTATCGGTACCAGGGATCAAACTCAGGACTGCGCATTTGTAAGACAGGCACTTATGCCGCTGAGCTAAATCCCCAGCCCCGTTCATTTTGTTTTAAGACAGGGCCTTACTGTTACTGTCCAGCTGGTCTCAAATGCCTGGTTTTAAGAAATCTTAGCATTGGCATGGGGATTTAGCTCAGTGGTACAAGTGCCTGCCTGGCAAGTGCGAAGTTATGAGTTCAATCCCTGTTCCAGAAAAAAAGAAAAAAAAGGAAATGTAGGAAATCTTAGCACTGCAACCTCCCAAGTACCTGGGACCACAGGCATGCACTGCTGAGTCCAGTTAGGGTTAATTTGTTTATAAATAGATGAGGTGTGGCAGTAATCTCAGCATTTGGGTGGCTGAGGTAGGAGTGCAAGTTGGAGCCAATCTTGGGGTAGTTATGTAAGCAAACTTTGTCTCCCAAAAACCTAAAAAGGGGCCAGTAATGTAGCTCAGCAGCACAGCGCCTGCCTAGCAAGCACGAGGCCCTGCATTCGAGTCCCAGTACCCCCCACCTCAAAAAAATACACCAAAAAAATTCTGAAAAGTCTTTTTTGCACTTAGGGATTTTGGCCATTGGTTTGATCAATGAAGC
Organism: Dolichotis patagonum; assembly: GCA_004027295.1. Classification (NCBI taxonomy): domain Eukaryota; kingdom Metazoa; phylum Chordata; class Mammalia; order Rodentia; family Caviidae; genus Dolichotis; species Dolichotis patagonum. The sequence goes on along the minus strand of PVJX010035626.1, from coordinate 13,727 downwards.
CCTGGATGAAGGTGATGCCCAGAAGACCCTGCAGGCCCTGCAGATTCCTGCAGCGAAGCTTGAGGGTGTCCTTGCCGAGGTGGCCCAGCATTACCAGGACACACTGATCAGAGCAAAGAGAGAGAAAGCCCAGGTGAGTGGTGTTTGAACTGGAACCTCCCTTTGGAACCTCTTGAATGAAGCCTAGGCATTAGTAGGTTAGGAGCCCTGAATTACGGGAAACAGATGATGCCCTCCAGAGCTCATGGTGTGTGTGTATGTGTGTTCTTTTTTTTTTTTTTTTTTTGTACCAGGGATTGAACTCATGACCTAGCACTTGTAAGGCAGGCACTTATGCCACTGAGCTAAATCCCTGGCCCCTCTTTGTTATTAGTTGTAATCATGCTTCGTGTCTCTTTAGGTTAATTCTTTATTGAAATTGAAGATTATTTTGAAACAGGGTCTTGCTAAGTTCCTTGGACTGGACTTGAACTTGCACTCCTCCTACCTCAGCTTCATAGAGTGCTGCTGGGATTATAAACATTTCCCACCATCCCTGGTTTAAAGTTCAGATTCTTTCTGGGACCCCGAGGGTAGAAAAAGACCAAGGCTCTTATGTATTGGAGTTTTTGTACACTGACATCTCCACAAACTATGAATTTTGGTTAGGGGTGAGCTGTGGGTGATACTATAATGTTGTCATATCTTCTTTGACTCCATTGCCATGAGAGTAAGTGACATTTACATGCCCTAATCATGTTAGGTATAGTGCTTGATTGTACCAAAGAGCTATATTATTATGTGGTATGTCCTTGATCTCATTCAGATGCTAAATAAAGGGGTCAGTGGATTTTACTCACTTGAGTAGGAAGGTGGTGGCTTCAGGGAAGTGTGAAAAGTGGCCTTAATGTTTATTCATTTATTGGATCATTATTGGGTGAGAACTTCCCATATTTGAACATCAGAATACTATTTTGTTGTTGTTTTGAGACAGGGTCTCATACATATAGTTCAGGTTGGCCTTGAACTCCTTATGTAGTCCAGACACTGGCCTCCACACAGTTCCTCCTGCCTCAGCCTCCCAAGTGCTGGAAGTACAATTGTGTACCACCATGCTTGGCTGATGAAAAATACTTTAAAAGTCATTTTTAAAATAGAAATCCCTAAATTTTAATTTCATTGTTGAGAGTGCTTGGTGTGGGGCCAGGATGCAGTGATTTCTGTGTTGACCATAGGGTTTGCTTTTGCTGCCAGGAAAATCCAAAAAGAATCTTACGTCCCAGTGTTGGAGGAGTGGGATTTGGGAGGATAAGCTGGTGGCTGCCACGTCCAAAATGGAAAGCAGATTGAGTGACTTTCACTTAGACTCTCAGGCTATCTGTGCCCTTGTTTGGATCGTGAAAGTTAAACTTCAGAGGATGTGAGTGGAGCTCAAAGCATTTCCTTTCACTGTGAAATAACTTTTCAGAGCTCATCAACATTGGAAGATGGGAGAAGTTAAAGGAAAATTTGGGGCTGGGAATATAGCTCAGCAACACAGTGCCTACCTGACAAGCATGAGGTCAAGAGTTCGATTTCCAGTACCAAAAAAAAAAAAAGGAAAATATGGTCCGTGTTGCCAGGCCAATCCCAGTGAACTACACTGTAGGTCAAATGTCTTTTTTTAGGCATCTGTTTTGCTTCCAAGTTCCTATGAGCCATTTTTGGAATGGTTTTTAAAACAATCATTACTGAGTCCCAAATTTAACAAGCAAAAAAGATTTTAACTTAAACTTGGTCTATAGTTTTCTTGTATCTCTGTAACCAGTATTGGTATTAGGGTCACTCAGGCCTTACAGAATGAGGTGGAAAGTGTTTTTTCTGTATGTTGGAAGAGTTTGTAAAGTGGTGATTAATTATTCTTTAAATATTTGGTAGCTTTCACCAGTGAATCCATATGGCTTTGGGGTTTTGTTTTTGTTTTTATACATACTATCTATCTACTCAGATTGTTTTGAGGCTTTCTTTGCATCCTTTTCTCTCTCTTTTCCTTAAGGGAATCTGATGTTATGCACGTTAGCAGAATCAATGGTGTCTACAGGTCTCAGGCTTGGTCCATTTTTCCATATTCGTTTTTCTTGGTGACCCTTAGAATCTGATCCTCTCAATAGACCTATTTTCAAGTTTTCAAATTCTTTCTTTTGCTTGCTCAAACTTGTTGAGTCCCTCTAGTAAATTTCTTACTTTCAGTTATTGTACTTTTTAACTTTTTTGGTAAAATTTTTAAAAAATATTTTGTCTATTGATAATTCTCTCTCATGAGACATGGTTCTCATATTTTAATTCTTTAGTCATGATTTCTTTCAGTTCTTTGAGAATATTTGAAATAGTTATCTATATGTCCAATCTTGGGCTTCCTTCAGGGTTGATTTCTTCTGTTTGCTTTTTTGACAAACAAACCTACTTTCTTGTTTCTGGTCCTCAAATCTCTACTGAACATCTCGTTCTCCAAGGTCTCCTGCTAAGTCTTTGATTAGTCTTTGGTCAGTGTGGTTACCTAATCTGCTATCTGTTGCTCTAGGTATCCATGATACTAAACAGTTGCCTCTTACTGTAGTGACAAATGGCCTTGGGGAAAAAGGCTTTGTGTACTGGGTGAGCTCTTTGTTGTGTAAACCATGCCACGTAATAAAAGGAGACACTTTAAGGAGTAAGAATTGCCCTGAGGTGGGGATAGTATGCTTTCCAAAAATACATATAAAACAGCCACTTTTCAACTGGGCACTGTGACCACACCTGTAATCTTGGCACCTTGGAGTGTGAGACTAGAGGATCACAATTTTGAATCACACCTGGGCAGCTTAGCAAACCTGTGTCTCAGAATAAAAGAGGCTGGGGATGTAGCTCAGTGCAAGCTGGGTTCAATCTCCAGTATGAGAAAGGAAGGAGGAAAGGGAGGAAAAGAGGAAGGGAGGGAGGAAGGGCCATTTTTGTATGCCTTCTCTATTCCTTTTCTGTGTTTTGTGTCTCTCTTGACTCTACCTCCAATCATTGCTCACTCCTTCTCATTAATTATTTCAGACCTTCTCTCTACCTCTTCTGAAATGCAGTCACTGTGTCAGCATTGATAGTGGTTATGCTTTAATGTATCTCACACATTTATTTATTTTTATTTTGAGACAGGGTCTTGCTGCATAAGCACCTGCCTGGCAAGTAGTATGAGGTCGTGAGTGTGATCCCTGGTACCAAAAACAAACAAACAAACAACATGGTTTATAAACTGCAAGAACTGTGGCTGCTTTCTGTGCCAAGTGAAATATTATGTCATTCTCTCTACCATGCCAAGAGGAAAGTCAAGTCTCTCCTAGGGTTTTGTGGCTTCAGCTGCTGGGCACCGAAACTTTGCACTTTGCCCTGAAACCTAGACACTGCCTCATCTAGCCATGCAATCATGGTTATTGACCAGATTCTTTACTCTGCCTCTTTGGTGTCTTGCAAATTATATTCCCATCAAGCAATCTAAATGGCTTTGGAAGCTGCTGTTTACCTCAGTCAAACTGCAGGAGCTTGTTAATTATGTCAGGTCTTCTAGGATCACCATAAACATAACTCTACAACCTGGCCACTTCAACACCAGAGGTGCTTGTCTTTTCCTCCAGAAGGCTGCTACTTTAGTTTGCTGACTTGTTATTTGCTAAAGACTCAGAGACATTGTAACACATCCTCTCTTACTCAGTTGGTTTACATAACCTCAGCCCAACCATTAAAATCTGCTTGGGTATCCTTGTCCTGGGTTTCCATTCTTACTTCCACACAGAGTAGTAGGAAGTACTTTTTGTGCCATCCACTCAGGAACAGTAGTGACTGGTAACAATAGTGACTTCCCGAGGCTAATCATTAAAGTGCTTTTCTGGATCAGAGGGCGATAGCCAGATTCTTAAAAATTGGAAAATACTGGAGCAAGACATTTTTGGTAATCCAGTGTCTTTCAAAGTAATGATCACCAATAAGCTACTTACTATCTTAAACTGCATTGAAGAAGAAGGAAGAAAGCCACTTGTATATCATCTCTGTCCCTAATTGTCAACACAATAGACCTTTGGTCTGGTGAGGCATTTGTTGGCCATCCTGAGGAAACTGGTCACCATTTGTTATATTTCTGTGTGAAAATATGTTTTTAAGTTCCCAGCAACTGATTTAATGTTTTGGTTTTGTACTATAATCTGGTGATACGTTTACATTGCCTGTAGTGACTCTTAACTATAAGTGTGATCACTAAAAGTATCTGTTGAGAGATGTAGTAGTCTTTAAAACATGAGTAATCATAGAGAGTATCAGTGTCCTCCAAATACAGAGGGCAAGGGAGACATTCTGGATCCAGTATTACAGGCTCTTACCCATGATATAAAAGTCCTTGGGTCTGTCCCCTCTTGGTTCATCTGCTCCTCTTGTCCTTCTTCCTGCTCTTAACTTTCTGAACCACTTAAACTCATCTTCATGTGTCCATTGCTTATATTTGAGCCATTTCTCTTATAACCCTTACTATTTTTTTTAAAGTAGCAAGGTTTTAGATTTATTAAAAGTATGAAAAGACAACAAAGAAGCATTATGGTAGCCATTGTTGATTTCGTATTGTCTTGTTTTGAAATCCTGTATCACTTACACTGTTTTGTTTTGATTGACTTTATCGTGCATTATTTTGCTTGGTTTTATTCTGTTTAAATTTTTTTTTTTTTGGTACCGGGGATCGAACTCACAACCTCGCGCTTGCCAGGCAGGCACTTAAGCCACTGAGCTAAGTCCCCGGCCCTGTTTAAAATTTTTAAAAAAAGTATGAGAAGGAAGAAACATACTCTGCAAAGCCAGTTCAGGGCCACTAAAAGTAGGAAAAGGAGTACACCCTGCAGAGTGAGGGCAGACCACTGTGCCTTTACTGGTTTTTTGACATCCAGTTTCTTCCATTCAGTTAGTCCACATGTCTCATACTTTCACAGCTACTTCTGTGTACCCAACCCCTTCAGCACATGCACACCATGTGTACCTGATTTCACAATTCTAATACTTTGCTTTTAATGATATGTAGGAAACCCAGGATGAGTCAGCTGTGTTATGGTTGGATGAAATCCAAGGTGGAATCTGGCAGTCCAACAAAGACACCCAGGAAGCCCAGAGGTGTATGTATCAGATGTTTTATCTCTGTTTTGGTAAAGGGTGGGGATGATGAGGTGCCCCATGTCTCAGTATTCAGCTTGGCCAAACTAGAACAGTGGGCAATAACTAGAGTTAGGCAAACTCATATGTGAATTTAGACACTTTCCAATCTGTTCTTTGAACATTTCTTTTCTGGGATAGTTGCTCTAGGAATCTTTGCCATTAATGAGGCAGTTGAAAGTGGTGATGTTGGTAAAACCTTGAGTGCCCTTCGTTCTCCTGATGTGGGCTTGTATGGAGTCATCCCTGAATGCGGTGAAACTTATCAGAGTGACCTTGCTGAAGCTAAGAAGAAAAAACTGGGAGCAGGTGAGTTATTGGAAAACAGCTGTGAGTTCATGTCCTGAAGCTGAGCCCTTGAGTACGTGAGGGGACAGATGTAGTAGAAAGGGACAAGCTGTAGGGAAAGCTGTTTCTGTGCTCAGGCTCACATTAAAGGAGATGTTATCCCAGTTTTTTCAAATCCCCACTCCCTATTGGACAGTTGTGTTGTCAGGGCAACTTTGAGATTGTGGGAAGGATTACAACACTTGACTGTTATCCTTTATCAGCGTTAAAGCTCTCATTATCTAAGGCTGTAGTCAGTCAAAGTAGTTTATCTGGAAAAAGGAGATAAGTTCATGGCCTTTTTTCTTCTTGGTTGGAGATGCTGAATGGTTGCAAATCTTTTTTGGTGGGGGGGTACTGGGAATCAAACACAGGACCTCATGCTTGACAGGCAGGCACTGTACCACTGAGCTAAACCCCTAACTCTCGGTTGTGTATTTTTATTACAATAGTTTTCTGGCATGCTGACAAACAGTAGACTTTGGAAAGAACAAAGCTAGTCATGGTTATCTCCGTAATTGAACTTCATTAGTGTTGTGTTTTTATACTGTTGATTGAATGAGGTAATGTAGACATTCTGTACCCATAATTTATTGGAGACTTAGTCTCAAAGATCCAAGGAACAGGTTTGGGAAATGCTATTCATTTAGATAATTAACTCTGCCTAGAGTATCTTATGTTATAAATGTGGGCATGTCCTTCTGGGTTTCTTTTATCTTCGTGTTATTTTCTGCCAGGTGATAATAACAGCAAGTGGGTGAAGCACTGGGTGAAAGGTGGATATTATTATTACCACAATCTGGAGACACAGGAAGGAGGATGGGATGAACCCCTAGACTTTGTCCAGAATTCTATGCAGCTTTCTCGGGAAGAGATTCAGGTAAGTTAGTTTTCTTCACATAAAAAGGACCTGAGACAAAGTGTTTTAGAGTTAATGCAAAAAAGGAGCAGGGCACATGGGCAGAAGCCCTACACTAAAATAAAATCTAGGCTCCGTAGTGAACCATTTCAGAGTAATGTTTTAGCAGTTTGGAGGCGATAAGATGTAGGTTAGTAAGGCATCTGAATTGCAGAGTTAAGTGAGAGGAGTTACATGCTTATAAACAAAGGCATAGGAGATGGATCCGGAGAGTCTGCCTTTCAGTTCAGAGGGTTGTGAAAACGCAGGTGCAGAGCTCAGTACATAGGCAGTGCAGAGAGGAGCCAGTGCTAGTCACAGCACAGTGTGGTAGTCACAGATGTGATGAGGGTGAATGGATCTGGTCTGGAGAAAGATGGCACAGGCAGTATGTGTTTTAGCAGGCAAGAAAGAGAGGAAGGGCTGTGGGATAGAAGGGACAGGGTGGGCAGAGGCATTAGAGACTGCACAGACCCTCTAAAGAACCATGACTGGCGCACTGTGTGGTGGATGTAGCAGAAGGGAGAGATCCAGCCTACATCATGCTGTGGAACCAGATAGCACCTCTGAGTCAGGGGCACCTTGGAGACTCTTACTAACTCCATGGAAGCTCATTGCTCTTCTGTTTTGCATATGGACAGCAGGGCAGTGGTGCTAACCACCTACCCCCAGCCCACAGTGGCCACGAGTAAAGCTCCTTGAACTCTCTCCACCTCTGCACCTGGAAATTTCCTCTGGATCCTCACTTAATTCTTTGCAAGAAAAATCTCTGCTTCCCAAAGTTCATTGTTCCTCGTTTGGCTTGATGCCAACCTCACGTGCCACCTCTTCTCAGTTTCAGTTACTCTGTCCTTTAGATCACTCCTTGTGTGAGTTTCACATATACTTGAGTCAACTCAGAGCTCTGAAGCTGCAGGTCCAGGTGGTGCTAAAGCTACTTTCCTGACAAGTTGCAGGTGACTAATTGGAGGCCTGTTTAAGTAGCCACCCACATAATCATGCCTCCTTTATCTTGAAGACAAGACAAATGTAAAGCCCAGAGAATTCCCCGTGTTTTGGCCTCACCCACATTCCTGCTCTTGATTTCTGCTAGTTGTCTTCCTTGATTTGTTCTGTTAACACTCTCACAGCAATTTGGCTTCCTGTCCAGCTTTTACTTCAGTAAAACTCTTATTTTAGAATTGAGCAATGACCTTTTAATTGTCAGATTCATTTAGCGTATGTAATCTTTTTTGACCTCTGTGAGGTATTTTCCATAAACCCTCAATTCTTAGGCTTCTCAGGTTCTCCTACTGTCCCTTCCTAATCACTTGTTTCTACCTTCTTCTACCTCTTCCTGGATTGCAGCAGGATTCCCTCCTCTTTCCTTTGCATACTCTTTCTGATCTCTCCCTCCCTTTTGTTTGCGACACTTCCTCTGTCATGTGCCCTTCCATCTGCAGTGTCAATGACCAGAACACAGCTTGAACACAAGTGGACAGAAAAAACCAGGCTGAAATAACAGATAAGGTTTTCGATGCTGTTCTGTTTTGTTTTTCCCTATCACAGAAAATTAATTCTGGAGTCAGCCAGTCCAGAGAAGGTGTGGTGTCCTGGGATCTTCTTGTCATTGTGCTCTTTCATCCTTAACATGTGGCTTCCATTCTCAAGGTCTTATTGCTGTGCACATCGTTAACTTGGAGCTCTGTACAGTGAGCAGCCCTAGCAGGAAGTAGGGGGCAGAGGAAGAAAAGCAGAAGGTGTGCTGCCTAGTCTCTTTTCCCAAATCCTTATCAAACTCTCTGCTCACCTAGGGGCTGTCTTCCCCCACAACTCTCTGACTGCAGTACGCAGCTGTAGGACCCGCAGCCAGATGCTCCTCCCAACCCTGTCCCTCTGCCACTCTTGTTCCCCAAACCTTCTCCTTTGGCTGACAGTAGCCACATCAGCATCATATACATCTTTAAGTCTCTCTTCTCCCCAGTCTGTCAACCACTCTACTCTGCTGGCAGTACTGTTTTTCTAAAACTAAATCTGGGGTTTTGTTTGTTTGTTTGTTTGTTTGTTTTTAAATCTGCTTGAATCCATTACCTGCAGCAACAGTCCAGACCCTGTAGGCTGCTTTTCAAGACCATCTGCAGGGTGTGAAGGATGAGGGTGGGTCCTACACCCTGTCATTTGAGGTCTTGCGAAGTGCTTGGTGCCCTGCCCTGTGGTGGTACATTATGCTCTGTTTTCTTGCCAGCAGCGACTCGAGCTCTGCAGCCCTGTGCCTGGCAGAGTCAGTGGGGCTAGAGCATGAATAAAGGAGGCCCTGAAAAATATAGCTGAAGCTGTAGTACACATTGAGGAAGCAGTAGGGGTCAGCTTTGTGCTCTTGGTGATCAATACTTAGTTAAATTATGGTTCTGTTCTCACCTATGAATGTCTTTGAATGTGCCCATATAACTTTTTAGAGTTCCATCTCTGGGGTGACAGCAGCATATAACCGAGAACAGCTTTGGTTGGCCAATGAAGGCTTGATCACCAGGCTGCAGGCTTGCTGCCGTGGATACTTAGTCCGGCAAGAATTCCGCTCCCGGATGAATTTCCTGAAGAAACAGATCCCTGCCATCACCTGCATTCAGGTATTTGCCACACAGCAGGCGGGTGTCTAGAGCAGTGCTAAATAAACCATCAACTCTTAAGACAAGATCTATGTGTGCCTTAGCTTCTGATCCTTCTCATCTCTTTGGACAAACACCTTCTCTCTACTGTCATTATAATCAGTGTGCTTACTGGTGTTTGATGTTGGCCCAGTAGCAGTTCTTGTGCATCTCTTATCTCCTAATGCTGTGCCTTTGGATAGAATTGGAACCTCAAGAGAAGCAGCCGTGGATTTGCTTCTGTGACAGCGCAGTGTCACAGAGAGATCTGAGTTAGGAATTCTGGCTGCACTGCTTCCAGCAGTGGTGATTCAGTCTGCTTCCTTGGTGTAAAGTGGGACACATGTAGTTAACCTCCTCACCTGACTTGTGAGGAGCCACTGAGGGAATCTGCACGTTGCACCCGAGGAGGTGCATGCCGTGCAGATGTTGGGGAGTGGAATCAAGCCTTTGTGTTCTCCTGGAGGAGGTGTGGCCTGTGCCTCGTTCTGCCAGCACTGCCAACAGGGTCCTTTCTAAAGCTCACTGTGAGGTTTTAATTATACAACAAGATGGGATTTTTACCTTCCTCTGATCCTTGGTGAATAACACATCATCTGTAATGTTTGATGACTTCAGTCACAGTGGAGAGGATACAAGCAGAAGAAGGCGTATCAAGACCGGTTAGCTTACTTGCGCGCCCATAAAGACGAAGTTGTGAAGGTACAGTGCCCGAGCAGGGTTTCTCCATATGGGTATCACGTGATGGGTCATGATAAAGGACGCTTCTAAGTTCTAGGGCCCTTTTCCACAGATTCAGTCCTTGGCGAGGATGCATCAAGCTAGGAAACGCTATAGAGATCGCCTGCAGTATTTCCGAGACCATGTAAGTACTGCTGGGATTGTGGACCTATGTGATTGGGTCTGTTGTATAGTGGATGGACAAATGGGCAAAGGAATATCTCACTTTTTGTTCCTTAGATAAATGACATTATCAAAATCCAGGCCTTTATACGGGCAAACAAAGCTCGTGACGACTACAAGACTCTAAGTGAGTAACTGGCTCAGTAGTGGTGAACTAGGCAGTGCTTGGGCACCCTACTTGGATCCCGGGTGTCCTGAGGCAAGGTTTGGGGAAAGGGTGCCACATGTCACTAACTCACGTATGGCTCGGTTTCATGTTGCCTGCCCTCCTAGCCTTTGTCATAGCGATAACATTCAGCAGTGAGGGGAGAGTGCTGCACTCCCTGGTGTGTGACAAGAACTTTTTCAAGATGACGTGGACTCTTCTCATTGCATAGTTCTTGTTCTGGTGGTTCTATTCCTTGTCTGAGCCATACTCTTTTTCTGTCAGTCAATGCTGAGGATCCACCTATGCTTGTGGTCCGAAAGTTTGTCCACCTGCTGGACCAGAGTGACCAGGACTTCCAGGAGGAGCTTGATCTCATGAAGATGCGGGAAGAGGTCATCACCCTCATTCGCTCCAACCAGCAGCTAGAGAATGACCTCAACCTCATGGATATCAAAATCGGGCTGCTGGTGAAGAACAAAATCACGTTGCAGGTGCGGCCTAGCTACCCAGAGGTTGTGGTGCACTCTGTCCTGCTTTATGACTCCTGTTCCCTTCCTCTCCTTTCTTTCCTCCCCCTTTCTTCCTCTCTCCCCACTCCTAACTCTGAAAAGGGTTGAGACTGACTTTTGGCCAGTGCCAATTTTTTGTTTTTGTTTTTGTTGTTCAATTTTTTTAAGTTCTATAAGAAATGAAACTGTTGGGCTGGGGATTTAGCTCAGCAGCATAAGTACCTGCCTGAAAAGCACAAGGTCATCAGTTCAATCCCAGGTGCAAAAAAAAAAAAAGTTCATTAAACAATTTTAGAAAAGAAAATAAAAAACTCGCCCTAATTCTACCACCCTACATTTTGTAGTTTTTTTTACTTAATAATAGCAAACTCTCTTCATGCGGTAAGTAGCGTTAATGACAGCATAATATTTCATTTAAAAATATGATATTATGACTTACCTCATTTTTCTTCCCCTACTATTTGATACTTAGGTTGTTTTCCAAAGTTTTGTTACAGAGAACATTGTAGACCAGGTGTGGTTGTGCATGCCTATAATCCCAGCATTCTGGAAGGCTGAGGCAGGAAGATTATAAATTTAAACCCAGTCTAGATAATTTAACTACTTAGCAAAACCCTGACTCAAAATAATACATTAAAAAACAGCTGGGGAAACAAAACAAAAAAGCTGGGGATGTGGCTTGATTTGAAGGTCCTTGATTCCACCCGGAGTATAAATTACTCAACCAGTAAATGTGTGGTTAAGGTCTAAATGTATGAATCTTTTATTGTATTTAATTTTTTTTTTTTTTGCCTTTGGATTTTTTTTTTTTTTTTTCCCTGAGACAAGGCTTCACTATGCAGTTCAGGCTGGTCTTGAACTTGCTTTGTAGCCCAGCCTGGCCTTGAACGCACAACAATGCTGCCTCAGCCCACCCAAGTGCTTGGATTACAGGTGTGTGTCACCATGCCTGGCTGACTTTTTTCTTTTTTAATATGGGGCCTCACTGTGTACCTATTCTGGCCTCAAGCTCCTGGGTTCAGGTGATTCTCCTGTCAGTCTCCCAAGCAAGACAGGAAGGACTGCAGGCCCGTGCCACTGCACCTGGCATGAGATGTAAAGATAGATTCCCCAGAGTCCGCTTCCTCGTCCATGGATTTCCCCTGAACCCACGTGGAGAAACTCATGGCTCAGCATGGTATGAAAAGGTGGAGGTAGAGATGTTGATTAATTACAAAAAACAGGATGAAGCAGGCTTGTCTCAGTGCCTGGCATGTTGACTGCGAGGACTGCCAGTGCAGTAGATTTCATGCATGTGCTAAATGGCCCTTCCACACCACCCAGTTTCCTCACACACCTTTGCATCCTTTGTGTTGTCTTTTTGTTTATAGGATGTGGTTTCTCACAGCAAAAAACTTACCAAGAAAAATAAGGAACAGTTGTCTGACATGATGATGATCAACAAGCAAAAAGGAGGTCTCAAGGCCTTGAGCAAGGAGAAGAGAGAGAAATTGGAAGCTTACCAGCACCTGTTTTACCTGTTGCAGGTAAGTGCCTCCTGGACTTGGTGCTATAAAATGTAGTCAGTTTGCTTCTTCACAAGGAAACTTTACATGTAAGTCACTCTGCAAGTATTTTTGATTTGCACTGAGTGCTTTCTTATGTTCTTGACTTGTAATGTTCAAATCCTTCAAGTTTAAAAAACCTTGAATATTTTTTGCCAGCCTTTTATTACTTAGAAATCACTTATCCCTTGGTTTTATTTCAGACCAACCCCACCTATCTGGCCAAGCTGATTTTTCAGATGCCCCAGAACAAGTCTACCAAATTCATGGACTCTGTAATTTTCACGCTCTACAACTATGCCTCCAACCAGCGTGAGGAGTACCTGCTGCTGCGGCTCTTTAAGACAGCGCTGCAAGAGGAAATCAAGTATGAATGGGCTGCTGCAGAGCAGGGCCTTCCTGCCACCATGGATCTTTTTTTTTTTTTTTTTTTTTGTGAATATTTGTTTTATTTATTTTTTAATTTAAAGAGAAAAAAACAAAACAAAACAAAATAAAGAGTAGCAACAACACAGTATTCCAAGGAAAAAAGGAAAAGAACAACAACAGAAAAACCTAAGAAATTATTACTTGACAAATTACATACTGACTTCTTGGAAATAGTTGTTCAGATTACAAAGTTAAAACATGTAAAGTAGACATTCAAACAGTGAGACTGTTAACAGTTCTGCTCCACGATCTGACAAAAACAGCAATATGCTCATCCATCTTACCCACTCATATATACATGCAATTATATCAAAAGGGTAAAATTAAACACAACGAAACAGAACAAAGTGGATCACAAGAAAGCAATATAAGACATAAATTTCAAAACTAGACAATTGGAGATATTCACTCTCTATCTCATTGACTCTTGTTTTCTTCCAAATGGTTGTCCATATTGTCACATATAGGGAATTCACATGAAACAACCTAGTATGGAATTGATCATACACATGGAATTGATCATACACAAGGAGGGCATTACAGGTCTTCAAGACCAGACATTAGGGAAGCCATGAATGGCTGTCATTGTGTCTCTCATTCTCCTCAAAACAGCTGTCCATACCTTAATGTGTGTTGAACTTAAACAAGACAAAGCAAGCTAAAATCACTTTGAACAAAAAGTGATAGTTTTTCTGGACTTCACATCATGACATTATAGAATCAGCACTGGGTATTGTAGTGTCTCTTTTTCTTCAAAGTAGTTGTTTATTTCAACATGTGTTATATAGTTGGTTCTCGTAAACTGTTTATAAGCTCTACACATGCATGAGTCTCTACATGTATATCTATCATTTCTGTATTAGCAGGAAAAACAAAACAAAGCAAAATAAAACAAAACAATTCCTAGAAAAGCATGAGGGAGAAAAGTCACATAAAACCGCAATACAAGGTGATCTACAATGGTTACCATGGTGTCTCAGCAGTGTATAACAACATTAATAGAAACAAAGCATTGGAGACATTATAAGACTTCAAAAGCAAGTAATAATCAAACCGGAGTGGGTATCTTAGTGAATCTTGTCGCCTTCAGTATAGTTGCCTATACTCTTAGACTTGATGCTATCCATCACAACAGATTTCAATAAAATCAGTTAATACAAAGTAGCAATCTAACAA